>JAOBAT010080653.1:0-19550 GCA_026413305.1 Hydrozoanthus tunicans | reverse complement strand
CATTCTCAAAATACTGGGGATTTATACATTTGACATTGTCAGTCAGTCGGCACAGTCCTTTCTTCAGAAGTTCAAGCGATTGTTGTGTTTTGTTGGAAACGGTACCTTCAGGGCCATTGGTTGCCGACCTTGGGTTAAGATTTCTTCGCTCCTTCACTTTGGCAACAGTGGTTTGCATGTAGTCATGTATCTCGGCAACATTTTGTTTAGCTTGCTCGAGCGTTGTTTTCTTTGTTGATTGTCCTTTGGTATGTATTCCGAATGTGTCAAACAAGCTACCAAGCATTTTCAAAAATGTTCTCGTTCCAGAGAGACCTGACACAACCTTAATTTTGCCAACAGCAACATCAGTAACAAATAGAGTCTTCTCAATCGAGGAAATGCCATGCACCTGAATAAATGTGCAGTAATGTTGGGTTCCTTCTAGTTGGCCTTCGCGTTCGCTACCTAGCAACACAGACACGGTGTTATCAACAGGATCATACCTTTTCACTTGATGAGCAGTTCGATCAGAAAAGACGATAGTTCCTGCAAACTCTGTCATTCTCGTAACATCCGCATTCCACTCTGTGTTTCGAAAAGCTAGCTCCACCTCTCCTGTTTCCAGTCTGCACCTATGCATACTTCCCTGGCTCGTTCGCTTGGTGTGCCTGAGAAATAGGCTAGCTGGCCCACAACAACAATGGAACCCACTTTTGTCACATCAGGTGGATACCTGGCCAGCTCTGTGGCTGTCCCATAGATAGTAAACTTAATCAGTTCGAGTTCGTTAAGAACTTCAGTTCGTGTAAGACCAACAATTGACTCCACTGCTATTCTATCCTTGTTTCGGACACATTCTAATGTTAGTAACTTCCGCAATCTATTCCGGATTGTCAGATCATTGTAGTCACGCAGAGTACGCAACAGCACCAGATGGTAAGGCCGAGGTTTCAGCCAACGAATCAAGTTCAAGTAATGGTTGCTTGTTGCACTCTTCGCAATCAGTCACAATTGCCATAACTACAACCTTGTTGCAGGTGACGCCGTCCTTCAAGCAGTTATTACATGCTCTCAATGATGGGAGGTGAGATGCCTGACCTTTGTCTTGACACTGATGCCGAACACACAGATCCTAAAGTGAAGCAGTCTTCGCACAGACTGATACAATCCGACGTTTCTCTTGCCACAATATGCTTCTCACTTTGCTTCCTTGCACGTTTGTATTGTTGAGACACTGTTTTTCATACTCGATAAGATTTTCTTAAATTGCTTCGCACCACCCCTTCCAGTCCATTGAACTGCACTGATGTAAATCTTGCACGTGGCTGGACCATTCTCGCACCCAGAGCCCAGGCGTTATGCCGCTTGGGCTCTGGGTACGAGAATAAACTTTTACCTTTAGCCAAAAGCTATTTGTTTGGGAACGGTGGCAGTTTACGCGGCTGACTGACTTTAATAGTGCACTTTATAGTTTTTTTTTAACTTTATAGGTTGCAAAACAAACCTTTACAAAGATTAAAAACAAGATTCTAGTTCTTTCCAAAATAAAACAGTTTTAAAAGCTATTTGCTACCGCTCTCAGTTAATATTTGTCAGTTGTCAGTTGCCAACAAAAATGTCAGTTGTCAGTTCTTTCTTCGACTATTTGTCAGTTGTCAGTAATATTTTTGCTCAATTGTCAGTTGTCAGTTTACCCCATTCCGACCCTCTTGGACCCCTAGCTCCCCGCGAGCGAATTCTTGTTCCAATTGAATTATGCCGAAAAATGCCGAAACCGACGTTTATGTTCGTTTGCACACTTCCAAACGACCTGCTCGCAAAGCTGAAGGCCAAAAAATTTCATGACACAGCCTGCAGTTCACACTACCGAGATTCCAACCTTCGAACTGCAAAATGTGCGCAATATTTGGGGATAGAACATTTTATTTGTAACATTTATTGTGTAAATCAAGCGTTCACATTGCCTCCCATTATATCTCGTATGAGGCCTATTCACACATTAAACTGCTTGGATAATCCTCAACGCTTATCACGTAGTATTTATTTATCTAAAAAAGCGCGAGGTTGTGTATAAGCCTAGTTAATATGTATACGACAGTATACATTCGTCTTTTTTTTTTAAACCATGCTGCAAAAAATTAGATCATAAATAATCTGAATGATACTGAAATAACTCATGCCCTCATCTCTATGCGGAAAATTGGGAATATTCATCCGTGAAAAAGTTTGACATAGACCATAAAAACGCAAAAACCCTGAGCAGAAAATGTTTAAGAGCGAATGCACAGAAAAGTCGAGCCTTCTTCAGGTATGGCTTGAATTTACAGGCTTACTAATGATTGCGAAACGAAACAAAATGAAATCGCTAATTGCGAAACGTCTAAAGGTGAAATCATTAAATGCAAAAAGGCTAAACGTGAAATCACTAAATGCGAAACATCTAAACGCTAAATTACTAAATGCGAAACCACTAAATGTGAAACGTCTAAATGCGAATAAACTAAATGCAGGGTCCAAACTAAAATTCTATCAATTTTGTTTTTCACTTTTGTCTCTCAATTCTAGTTTTTCGAAAATTAAGCTACTCAAAATTATCTTGTTAACTTTGGTGGTATTTTTCCTGTATTAAAACGTATTGTGATAAGATTTATTTTCGAATTTCCTTTGGGTGACAAAGACTTAAAAGGTCTCTTTTTGGCATTGCCTTTGTAGTTGCCCGAAATGAAATTGAAAATACGGTAATTTCATAAGAACAACTGACCGACCGGCAGTGAACTGAGCTGAAAGTGAAACAAGAATGTGACAACGGCGCGGCAGAAATGGACTAGGATAGTTGTTTGTCTGCTTATTCTCATTTAATTATCATACTTCTTTTGTTGGTATGGATTTCGTTTCGATGTGAAAGCTTACCTCTGGAGTGTTGTTTACTCTGATTAGTTAAGGGGCGTAATTAATACAATTGATATCGGTCTCAGTTTTTGCTGATTGAGTGTTAGCAGTGCTGACTTAAGGGCATTAAGTTTTTTGATCCGGCTTGTGTGCCGCATTGGAGCGTGAAGTGTGAACGGGCGGTTCCAAACTTCAAAGACATGACTACAAGCGTTTCCTTCTCCCCTGTCCCCCATCCCCTCCTTTGGTTTTTTCTCTCGCCCCAATTTTAGCGCGGCCAAAAGAGAAAATCTCATCAAAACTCAACGGAAACGTTTGCTACGCAGACTAGAAAATTCAAGAGGTCTTTTATCAAATGCGTTATAATAATGATGATAATGATAACGATAATATTAATAACACTTACCTAATATAAAGTGTCCAATGTAATTAGCTTATACAGCTTTTTGGGGAAATTATAGGCTAGGACCACATAATATACTACAAGTCATCATAGGTTGACGAAACGCGTTTGACTGACGAAGGCATATTTTGGAAATGCGTTCGACTGACGAAGGCATATTTATGAATCTCTGCACGTCGCAGTCTTAACCCAAAGTGAACGGTTTATGATATTTTCTTTATATTATCCTTGAAGCGATTTTTACGAAATTTAGAGCGATTAAATAATAAGTGAAACATTAATTTAACTTTTTCCCCAACCAAAGACTCCATGGCCACAAGTCGGGAACGCTAACCATTAGACCTTCAGGGACCACAACTTATAAAGGAGAGGTACACTTGAGCGAAGAAAAAAGTTGGCCTAGGGAGTATCACGAGAGTATACTCTACTCACCTCGATAATCTGCCGTCGTCCCTGATGGTGTGGTGGTAATCATTCCTGACTAGCGTACAGGTGGTCCATGATGGTATGGTGATAAGTATTCCCGACTAGCAACCAGATGATCCATGATTGTGTGGTGGTTAGCATTCCCGTCTAGCAATCCGGTTGCCCCTAATGGTGTAATGGTTAGCAATCCCGACTAGCAATCAGGTTCTCCCTGATGGTGTGGTGGTAAGCATTCCCGACTAGCAACCAGATGATCCATGATGGTGTTGTGGTTAGCATTCCCGACTAGCAATCAGGATGTCCCTGATGGTGTTGTGGTTAGCATTCCCGACTAGCAACCAGGTGGTCCATGATGGTGTTGTGGTTAGTATTCCCGACTAGCAATCAGGATGTCCCTGATGGTGTTGTGGTTAGCATTCCCGACTAGCAACAAGGTGGTCCATGATGGTGTTGTGGTTAGTATTCCCGACTAGCAATCAGGATGTCCCTGATGGTGTAGTTGTTAGCATTCCCATTTAGCAACCAGGTGGTCGTGGCTAGTGGTCAGCATTTCCCTGATGCTGTAAAGGTTAACATTCCCGACTTACAACCAGGGGTTCCCTGATCCCTGATGGTGTAGTGGTTAGTATTCCCGACTAGCATCCAGGGGGTTTCTGATGGTGTAGTGGTTAGCATTCATCTGATGGTCTTTTGGTTAGCATTCCCATTGTGGTGTAGTGGTTAGCATTCCCGACTAGCAATCAGAGGGTCATGGTGTAGTACTTAGTATTCCCAAGATGGTGTAAGGATAAGAAGTCCCGGCTACCAACCAGGGGATCCTAAAAATTAACTCTAGGTTTTAAAATTACCCAAAAAAATACCAGTTGAAAGCTAATAAATTCTCTGGGCAGCAAGCGGGTCGGCGCTAAGTCTCCTCGTGTTGTGCTGAACGTGATATACAGTGTTACAACGTGCGCGTAATAGAACGTTCGCCAAAGGACGTCTTTTAAGGTCATTTCCCTAAAAAGAAATCGGCACATGGATTTTTTTCAAACTTTTTCAGGTTGTTCCTTTGTACATGTTGACTCCGAAAATGGAATAAAAAGTGGGTGTCACCGACTTCGTTTTGGAGTTACAGTGTTTCAAAAGTTTGTTATTTTATGCCAATAAATAAAAATACGATGGTCATACCAATTACCATCTCAGCATTAGCATTCCTGTCTGGCACAGAAGAAGTCCACCTCAGAAAAAGGTACTAAGTTTATCGGACGAGTGTGTTCTTTCTATTTGTGTGAAAGATGGAAGTTGCGTTTGTTTTGAGTTTTACATGTAACATGTTGTCGTACAAATTTCCAAGTGATTCCTGTCAATGAAGGCGATTCCACTGTAGCTCCTTGGTACAACACTGTTAGTAGAATTAGAGTTTTCTATACTATATCCGTTACGATCTCTGCAGCTAAAATATTTTCATATCATAATCAACAGTTTTCCACTTTTGCACTACGAACTGCTATGTTTGTCGCTCTAGTCCTTATTTTTGGTGCAATTCACGGAAGCAAGGGAACAACTTGGCTGAGCAACGGACGTTTTCAACTAAAAATGTACGACCTAAAGACTTCTTCTGGTCGTGGATATCTTCGTATTGACGGTTATCTAGTGAAAGCCGACGGCAGACAAAATGACAATCACAGTAAGCAGAAATACCAGTAGCTTTACATTCGTATTATCAATGCTATACTTGTCTTATTTTCGTCTCAGAACGACCTTTGATATAATTTAAAACACAGCAAAAATTCAGCTCTTAAGATCTATCTGATCACGTCTGCCGTGCGAGTGAGATTATTGAAGTTTCTTAAATTTCAACAATTAATTTATCCGTTGTGATTTTCCATAATTTACTGGAAATCACCTTACGATCAGCTAGACTAAATTTTTTGATCCTCACAAACAAACTTCAGTAAAAGTTGATTATGTAGCTATAAGGAAACAAAAAACTTTTCTATTCTAAATTTCAGTCTCGAATACTGCGTTTCCAGCGTTCTCATTGGTTCGCTCAATTTCGGTTATCAGCTCATATAACGAACTGATCATATATGGAAACTGACTTTTAGTGCTGCAAAGCTAAAACATGGTTCTGGATTAATTTTAGCTCTTATTTTCAATTACCAATAAGTCTGGAAACTCAAGAACTTAAATAAAAAAATTATTCAATTCACGCTTGTTGGGTATGAGATGATTCATAGCCAACTTGGAGTTACGGGCCTTTTTACCTATTTACTATTTACCTATTTACTATTTCATATCCAGCACGCGCTCTCTGTTTACCGCAACAACTAGTTCATAAATGAAAAGCGGACGTTTCCAGAACGATAAGAACTGTCGAACTGGGTTGACAGGGCTTTATTTGTCTCTGGTGTTCGCGCTCAAACGCAATAGCTTTTCTCTGTCAACACTCTAAGAAGGTTGCTAAGGTTTTTGTAGTGCAATATTACTAATCCTTGATAAACATGTTCGCAATCTCTCTTTCATTATTTTCAGCTATTTTTGCCATCAGCAGTACTGCAGACGATGATTTGAACACAGTTTACATTTTTGAGGGTATAAATGGCAAAGTGATTGCTGTTGATCGATCCGCGGATAATATCATCGCAAAGGTGAGATAGGGAAAACCCGTTTTAAGCGTTCTTCTTTTAATACTTTTAGATGTAGATAACGCTGAAGACAAAAATCCAGCTTCTCTCGTGTTAAAAAACGCTAAGAAAAGACAAATGAATAGACCCTCTTAGACTCCTATGCATAATTGGCGGCGACTTAAATCTTTTTTTGTCTTCATTCAATTTAGCCTACTAGCCTCGTGCTTGAGTTAAACTTTCGAAAGAATATGTTTTCCAAAACGAGGCTGGCAGGGCTAGTTTGAATGTAAACCAAACAAATATTTGAATCGCCGCCACAGGTCGTATACAGTATGTAGTGCTTATTGCCCATGGTTTTGTCTGGGCGACAGTAGTCGGTGACACTTGTAAAACCTGTGGCCCGCCAAAACCGTCGGATACAAGCACTGTGCATGATTGTAAAAATGCCTAATTGCCACAATTACTTAAAATATGGTACTGAAGAAATGTTTCCATCAACTTCGACATCGCAAAAATTAGTTGTAAGCTAGAGTAACACAACGTAACAAATTTGGCGTATCTTTTTCTCTCTAAGCTAGGCTTAAATATCGGTTGTCGCTTAAGCTCACAATTAAAAACACTGCAGTCTTGAGAACAAATTAACTGCTGGAGTGGATAATCCTTTATAAGAATTTTTGGAAATTTCTGGGAATGGCACAAGTGTAAGGCGGTTTGCAAAAGTTTCGAAGCGTGGATTGCCGTATTTTACGATTTAGTTAAACCTGGCTTATGAGAGAGTACGCGATATTGACTTTTGGTCAGGACTGTGAAGCGTTTTTGCAGATTCAGTTTTTATTAAACATCTCACTTCAAAGAAAAATCATTTACATGTAATTAAATAAAACGCCAACACTCTGTTCTTTTGATTTTCAGACTCCGAGGAAAATTTCGTCGTACAACAGCCTGAAAGAGGTTACTTTGACGGAACCGGAAATCCTGTTCAAAGCTTTCCCAGCTGGCGTCGGCAGTTCGTACAAATACTTCCAGTCTTTCCTCAAGGACAAGCGGCGAATAATTGGCTTTGACCAATCGGGAAACCTCCTTCCACCCGCTCAAGTAAAGCCGGCCTCGATTGAATCAAGTTTCATTCTTCGATCGCCATGTGTTTGTAACTAATAAAATTTTAACTGTTTGAAAAGAACAACAAAGATAAATAAACTTAAAATAACAGTTAATCTTAAAAGAGCAATAAAGAACACCATTTTCAACACCTTGCTTCATCTCTTCTGTATTCCCGATTCATCCTCCTGTCGGTTATCACTTGACTTACGTTAGCGTACAACCATAACTCGTACATAGGCGAATTTCTGGTTTCAACCATTGGTGTCGAGTATATAGGAGTATATCTCAATGGCTGAGACCAGAAATTCGGTATTCACCAAAATAACGCACTTGTCTTGCATAAATTCGGTAAAGAGGGATTTGCGAATGATTGATCAAACTAGTTACTAGTCGATAGACAATGAGTAGGGGAAAAGTTTTTAAGAAGCGATAGAAGAACCTCTTGAAAAACGACAAAGTTTGAAAAGGCAACCGAAATTTTAAACGCAGCTTGCAAAAAGCAAAAGGAAAGAGGGAACAGTCGGCCAAACCAATCATAAAAATCCCGTTGAAATTGAGCAGCTGGAAAAGTTGCCTTCAGTTTCACCGTTGCAGACACAAATATTTGAGCGCACTGTAACAAGACATTGATTAGAATTAGTAGAATTCCCATGTACTCATTTTAGCAATGTACACTTAATTAAGTTTCATTAATATGCACAACGGAAGTGGTATATTGCGCTTAGATTGGCCATCTGCATACTCACGTAGGAGAGTTAGCGAAACTCAAGTCGTTTACCATTTACATGGGAAAACCGGTTGGTCGACGGTTTGTACAAATGGTAAGCAAAAACTCCAAACGAAAATTTCCGTTCAGAATTGGCGTGTACCATTTGCACAACTTCTAAATCACCGAGAAGGCCTAAGGTGAGTTTGACCTGTTCAATATGGCTACTGAAATAATGTTTAGGTTTAACGAGGATGCAAATTCTTCATTTGACGAAGATTTGTTTCTTGATAACAGGTTTTGCAATCTTCATGAAAAGAGATTCAGAGAGAGTTGTTGGTTTTCAGGGTTGCGGCTCCGTCGTATTCAGTTAAACCGCAATGTAATAATTAGTTTGCACCGTTGGTAGTTTGAAAGCAGATATCACTTTTAGTAAACACAATTAGTGTGTTAGGCATGCAATATTGGTAAGAGCACAAAAAATAGCAAGGCTGCTATCTAGAATGTTCCGTTGTGAACAATAAAAGTTAGACATCTTTTGATGCAAAATCAGTGTTGTTGATAATTAAATAACGCAATATAAGACAGAAAAAGATCAATCTTAATGAGCTCTTCAGGTCGTAAGGTACACTAAGCTTAGCTTATCATCAGGTAAGACCGCAACACCTTGTACATCTCGCGTGCCACAGTTATTTCCCCATCACTCAAATGTTGAGAGAATCCATTGGTGCTCGAAGAGTGAACCTTACAGAACAAAAGGGCTAAATTTTCTCAAGACTTGATCTGTTTCTAGAAAAATTATCAAATGGATTAAATCAGAGGCACGATTGTTGCTAAAAAAGATGCAATAAGCGGCCAGTTCAAGCAGGAAAAACAAACACAATTGTTAACATTCAAATTGAATGTAAATGAGCCATTCTGGAAACTTCCAGAGGGGACAATTGCTCTCGGATGGAGCTAGTTGACAGCATGAACTGCTAATATAAATGCATGGTAGATCGCTCGTAGGAACTGTGGATTCTGTGCTATAACGCGACGAAACTGCTTTTGTTGTTTGAATTTGTCCTCATTGAAAAGCTGTTTCAGGTAGAAAACTCGAACTCGTTGTTCGGTCTAACTGTTTAATAGACAGTGAGTAGGTTAGCCATTCATACTCATTGCAGCAATCGTGACAGCTTACTAACTTACTAGTAACAGTTTTTCTCAGAAGTCGAAGTAAATATTCTAAAAGCCACTTATATTGATTGACACGCCTGTCGTCATTTTTCATACTTTTAGGGCAACCCCGTACCCTCGTAAGAGCCTGGGTACGAGGTTGACTTTTAGGGTTGTGTTTTGCCCCATTATATTGAAAGAAACGGTCTCGAATGAGGTAAAAAGCAAGGGTGGATTTCTCAAATGCCGATAAAGTACCAACCGAATAGCATTTGGCGATTTCTAATTGCTGAGGGTTCCATCTTGCCGTTCTTGAGGACAAATCAAATTTTCAGAAGCAATTGTTTCAGTTGCTTAGGTGTCATTACTTTGAAAATAAGTCTGAAATTCGTCTTGTTTTTAAAACCCTGCTGCAAAACATTGGATCATAAACAATGCATTATGTTCTGACTTTTCCCGAAAACATGAGTTTAGACAAAATAAAAAAATTTCCATTAAATACAGTTGGACTAAATTCGGCAGTTAACATACTTCAGTATTCCTCTAAAAACGTTTTTCAGACACTTCACGGTGTTTTTTGTGTATTTTACTTACATCGACTCAGACATTCGGCAAAACTTTTTTACTTGGAGCTGGCGATCACTGTCAGATACTGTTAAAGTTAATTTTCTTTCATTTCCTGCGAGGTGTTATCTTCTGAAGACATTTCTATACTTACAAATCTATGATGAACTTAATTTCTTTTTGGATACGATTGATTCTGTGCAAAGAAACCGATAATCATTTGGCCACGGTAGTTTAACTCACATGCATGTAAAAACATCGTTAACGATCTCCGATGATTCTTGAACAAAAGTGTTCAATATTGCTTTTCAGTGATTTCGATTTATGTATCAGAATGCAGCACGTGCACAATAAATTGCTACTCACTGCGTTCAAAAAATGTTTTTACCAATCAAAAGTAAAATATTTGTATGTTTCCACTAACATCATGGAAAGTTTATACAGACTACAATAACTGTTACTATTAAGTAGGTTTCCATATGCACAGTTATGCAATATGCAGCCAGCATACTTTTTGGATCAGTGACTCTTTGAATTTAAAGTGCAAATAAAACTAGTGATCCGGTATTGAGTAGGACTGAAAAAAAAATTACGTCACAGTAAAATATATACATTCCAAGTTGGTTAAAATAGTATGTTAAATAGCTCTCAAATTGATTGAAAACAATCATAGACTAAAAAGAACTAATATATGAAGCAGTTTATCAGGAAAAGGATATACAGCTGCTATCAGGCTTGTAATGCTCTTTTTGTATTTGTACTCGAGGTTGGAGCTCACGTATTACCCAGAGCACAGTACTGTGTCCATGCGACAGGGCAAACCCCCTTTCCTGTTGTCTCCCTAGAATTGATAACGGGCTGTGCCGCACACGGTTCATCAGAACTATAGCTTGCGTTGACACTGTGGGGTCCAGCTGATTGGTGTTAAATTTGTTGTCAATGTGTTTTTGTTTCAGGTTGTTGTGTTTCCCTAATGTTACAGTCGCGCGCCTTTTTGTAAGCGCGTGCACTTGATGGCATTGGCAATGGGCGAAAGAGCTGCGCCCTCACTCAAGGTGAGAGCTGTCGGGTTTTTTTTATAAAGTGTGACTGAGTGACCTGTCTCCCGGCCTACTAACCAACTGACACATTTTTAAGGTGTTATCTTCGTGGAAACAGTGAGTTGGCTGCAACATGGAACAGTTGTAGACTGTGCTTGTGCTCAGGGCATGCGCAATGGATGTGGAGCAGACAGTTGCGTCCGGCATGAAACTACCGTCTGTCAAAATGGGGGGCCCTTTCCCAATCAACCCCCATCCCGAATGAGTGCCATCGACCGCTACCGGTCTCACCCCCTCCCGGCTTGCACCCGACCGTGGAGTAGTGAAGTGCCCTTTGTTGCAACCAATCAATGCAGTTAGGCAAAGGTTGCACAACCGATTTTGGTGGTATTATTGTGTTGTTACTAGTAGGCGTTATTCCCGTATTATATCCAGGGGTACCAGTGTGCCCCCAACAGAAGGTAGTTGCCTGCAAATGTAGTAGGTAGTTGTCTCAATGTGTTGGCTGTAACGCGGGTCACATTAGCCCCTTAAACTGAAGCAGATTTTCCGCTGCTCTGATTGGTGGAGGCTGACGCTCTATCCTGGCTATAATCACACCGCGCGGAGTGATTATAGCCGGACTGTGAACAAAATTGTTGCCTCGCGTTATTTTGTTGTTTCCGAGGAGGAAATTAATGCAATGAAAAAAAAATGCTGTTTCCAAAAAATACAAAATGTGGAACAAAGTTTGGAAGGACGGTTTTCAAAGATCTAACAATATCATTACGACGATTTGCACTAATTAATGAAAGTAGAAATGTTTTAGGTGTCAATACGCGCGGCAATTGAGCAAATGACAACAAAACACAATTTTTCCTTTATTTGACAGAATGGTTACCATAACAAACCCAATTTAGAACAGAGTTTGAAAGTATGGAGGTGAATGAAATGAATCAATGCCTCTCGAAGTTTTTGGTTTCCGCTAGGAGAAAAGACAGAACTTTTTCTAAAAGAACAAGTTTGCTGTCAACTATGGCGAGCGGCTCTCTATCGCCATTTCAAGTCAACACTAGCACTGTACGTTAAGAAACTTTCATTGCGTCAACCAGTTATTTAGTGAGGCCCGGCAATAAAACACCGAAATCCAACCTGAAACAGCTTGTCAATGAGGAAAAATTGCGCGCTGCTAGCTGCTGTGAAATGACGCATGGCAATTTTAATTGGTAAAACACAAAACTCAGCTGCGTCTTTCCTTTTATCGCTTGGCTCTCTGGTAATCACCTGAGTAATTTTACTAAAACAATTATTCGCCTCAGGCTTAATATCTGGGTGACTTAGTCGCAAGGACTATTCACCAGGGTTCGGTTGTACGAAGCCTGGCTAAGCTATCCGCTGGATAAAAGCTAATGGTCGTCACTAGCAAATCAAAGATTGTTTGACTCTTTGTTGATTTCTCTATCTCTGGTAGTTAAGTGAGTGGAGACTCCCAAAGTAATGGTTTAAATGGTGTCAAATAACTTTCGTCATAGTTTTTACTGCATGTAATTGAAAGCACTTATCCGGCGGATAGCTTATCCAGGCTTCGTGCAACCGGGCCCAGATGTTCACTACGCCTTCGGCGAATAGTTGTTAAGTGATATTGAATTTGCAAAAAAAATTATAACCACAGTACAACAATTCCGCCGGTATGCGTTGGATCACTGAACTGATCGAGTTGGGCTCACGGAGTTAAATGTAAATAAAAAAGAACTGCCAATATAACGCAGAATTCTCATACAGTAATTCGGCTAGCCATACTAGCCTTCTTCAGGTATGGCTTGAATTTACAGGCTCACTATCAATTGCGAAACGAAATGAAACGAAATCGCTAGTTGCGAAACGTCTAAAGGTGAAATCGCTAAATGCAAAAAGTCTGAATACGAAATCACTAAATGCAAAACGTCTAAATGCGTTATCACTAAATGCGAAGTCACTGAATGCGAGGGTACACTTGTAGTTTCAAAATCAAAATATTTGTACTCTCCAAGGGCCCTACAGGGTCCAAACTAAAATTCTATCAATTTTGTTTTTCACTTTTCGTCTCTCAATTCTTGTGCCTTCTCTCTAAAGTGACGCACGGCGGGCAACTATGAAATTTTGCAAGAAAAAAAGGAAGTCTAGAAGGTAGTTTTTCAAAAATTGAGCTTCTCAAAATTATCTTTTTAACTTTGGTGGTATTTCTTCCGTTTCAAAACGTATTGTGATAAGATTTATTTTCAAATTTCCTTTGGCTGACAAAGATTTAAAAGGTCTTTTTTTGATATTGGCTTTGCAGTTGCCCGAAATGAAATCGAAAATACGGTAATTTCAAAAGAACAACTGACAGTGAACTGAGCTGAAAGTGAAACAAGAATGTGACAACGGCGCGGCAGAAATGGACTAGGATAGTTGTTTGTCTGCTTATTTTCATTTAATCATCATACTTCTTTTGTTGGTATGGATTTCGTTTCGATGTGAAAGCTTATCCCTGGAGTGTTGTTTACTTTGATTAAATAAGGGGCGTAATTAATACAATTGATATCGGTCTCAGTTTTTGCTGATTGAGTGTTATAGCAGTGCTGACTTCGAATTTTGGTCTGTTCAATATTCAGCAGGATTTGGTGTTATTTTGCGGTAAAATTCAGCAGTGCTGAATTTTGTAATGACTATATGCAACTTTAGTTGATGTTTTTCTGACAACTGTAGAAAAGATTTACTTAAAGAGGTTGTTTGTGTGAGCTCTTTCAGTTTTTCAGCAGAAGTCAGAAGAAATAAGCTAGTCGTCAAAAAATTAAGCAGAAATTAAAATATTTTGCATGTCATCACAAAAATTTGACAGAAATTAGCATATATTTTGAAGTTATTGTTTACGTTTTCAAAATTTGTTAGTTTTCTGCTGAATTTGCTTAAATGGAAAACTAATTTTAGTTTTGAAAGTCTTTATGATGGGGGAAGTTTATACATTACCGGCTGAACTATCAAAGTCGCCAGTAGCAGACCAGAACTGCCCGTAGGCTTGAATAATTTCTGCTAGCACAAGTTTTGGCATAATCCGGCCTTTCGAGCATAATTTCCATCATTTTTCCGAAAAAAGCACTGCTAGCACAATTTGCATTGTTTTCCAGTTTTTCAGCTCAAAATAGGTCATTTATTGAGCATAAAACCAACTTTTCTAGAATAAGTTCAGTGTTACAGCTACATTTTAATACATTTTGAGAACATATAATCAATTTTTGTCGGTTTTTTGCCACATGCCCAACATCGTACCCGGGGTCCTGCCGTCCTGGGCCCGAGCGCATTCTCGTTCCCAGAATCCTTCTGCGCATGTCACTGGGAGGCCCGACGGGGAAGTTAAAAACGTGGGCTCTGGGAACAAATATGGGCCCGAGCGGAAGAAGCGGAAGTAGCACAAGACTCCACGCATGCGCTTTGCTACCTGCCTTCTCAACCTTGCAATATGGCGTCAAATTTCAGCGAGTCCGAAGCTGGCAGAGACAATAGTGATGAAGTTGATCATACAGATGAAACTACCAGTGGCCCAACCCCGGCCGGCCCAACACGAGCGACATTAGCCCGAGAACGATCTATGAGATCAAATGAGGGAAAGTATAAACAGAGGGGAAATGCGGATGTAAAGAAAGTGAGTATACTTGATTGCATGGCTGAGTTTCCGAACCAATTATTGGTGAAAAGAGGGGGCAAGCTTTTTGTGATGCTTGCAAAGAGCAAGTATCTACAAAGAAAAGCATTTTGAAAAGCCACTGTATTTCAAAGAAACATGGTGCAAGCAAAGAAAAAAAGCTCCTCAAATCAAAACAGATAGAAAAGATGATCGTTGAATTATTCAAAGCTACAGAGAACAAACAAATGTTGGATAGTACTTTGCCAATGAATGAGCGTACATTTCGTGTTGAAGTGGTTGAGAACTTTTAAAGGCCGGAATTCCCATATATAAAGTGGATAAACTTCGAAACCTTCTTGAAAAGCATGGCTACCGCCTCAGCCGTAGCGCTAACTTGAGACAGTACATACCATTTATCCTGAAGCAAGAGCTAGATCAGTTGAAGAAAGAGATTGCTTCACCAACTGACAATCACACTAGAGATGTCTCTATTATATTTGACGGAAGCATAAGGTTATATTGACGACCAGTGGAATATTCAGCAACGGCTGATTAAAATTGACATTTGTGAGAAGTCTTTTAATGGAGAAGGCTTGGCTAAGGTTCTCAATGAATGCCTCTCGGTTGGCTATGGCATAAGAGGCAATTCTTTACTTGCAGCCATGAGAGATGGAGCAAGTGTCAATGGCGCAACTCTTTATCGAATCAGGTTCATATTTCCAAAGATGTTCAGTGTTGTCTGCTTTTCGCATACACTAGACAATGTCGGTAATCACTTTCAGATCCCTACACTGCTTGAACTTGGCAACTTGTGGATCAGAATGTTCAGTCATAGTCATAGAGCAAAGTTGTTGTGGCAAGAACAGACTGGAAGCAGGCCTAAATCGTACAGCGAGACTCGCTGGTGGTCGAAATGGAGGTTTTCAACAGTTGCTTTTGCAGTTTGGTGATGTGATGGGAGTTATCGGTCATGCTGCAACCGAGAAAATTGCCCCACAGATTGTACCAAGGATTCAGGAAATACTGTCTGACCAAACACGTAGGATAAGTCTTCAGCTGGAATTAGCTATAGCCGCAGTGGTCGATATCGGTGAGCACTTTATCAAAGCCACGTATTATCTGGAAGGTGATGGGGCACTTGTCTTTTCGTGTTATGAGCGTTTGCAGTCTGTTGTGAGTGCCTGCCAAGCTCCTCACTTATTATATACCGAACTATGTTAAATTTGAATAAATGTGATGTTTGGATGCAGCTGGTATTTGCCATTTACTCGTTCCTTGGTAAGTAAAGAAATAAGCACAATTACTGCGACAATTGTACCAAATTTGGCAAAAAAAACTACCTAGCATAATTTTTATCTTTTTTGCTAAAACTAGCATAACTTAAGAAAACTAGCATAATTTTTGGCATAATTTCAGAAAAATTCGAGCACTGCTAGTAGCATATTATGCTACTTTTACGAGCACAATTTATTCAAGCCTAACTAGCACCGTACTCTTTTTCGACAAGTGTTGTGGGTTCTTTTAAGTCCCCCGATAGAAGATCGAGAGACTGGGCGGGCCTACGGAGTAACGTCCTTATCCGAAAAATGTATTTTTAAACTTTTCAAACACTGGATAAAATTTTTTGAGTGCCTCTGCAATCATCGTCAGATACGGAAACCTCAACAGGAGGCAAGGTTACCAAGCCAAGTGAACTTTTAGTACGACGGGGTGGACCCCTTGCTCCCCGCCCGCGAATTCTTGTTCCAATATAATTATGCCAAAAAGAAATGCCGAAACCAGTGAAAAGCATTATACCAAAGTGTATGTTCGTTTTAGCCCGACCTGCTCGCAAAGCTGAAGGCCAAAAAATTCAAAGACGTAACCTGCGGTTTCCAACCTTTTCCAAATTTTTGGGGCTAGAACATTTATTGTGTCGGCTGTAATCAAGCGTTCACACAGCCTCCCATCATATCTTCTATGTGGCCTATTTATACATTACACTGCTTGGATAATCCTCAACCCATACGACGTAGTATTCATTTATCTAAAAAAGCGCGAAATAAGCGTTATATGGAAACCTAATTAGTATGTATACAACAGTAAAGCCTGATTTCCATATGATCTGTAACGATCGGCGACAGTATGTGTTATGTTTCCGACATAATATATGTTTAAAACTCAGGGGTGAGCGAATAACAACGTGTTTCTGGATCCCTTAGGGATGCCTTGGCTTGAGTTAATTATGTGAGTTATGACTGAGAAAGTAAAAGCCAAAACAGAAACGCAAAATTGTGCAATTCAGGCTTACCTGAAAATTAGGCCCCGTCCACACTAACCCGGGTAAATTTTGAAAACGCATCCATTTTTCTTTGGATACGCCTTCCGTCCACGCTAAAACGCACATATCCGAATAAATTCATCCACGGAAACGGATAAAGCGTGTTAGTGTGGACGCGAATCTTTTGAAATACGTAGCTTTTTTAATACGCTTCCGGCTCGTCGCTATGGCAATCTTGAATCCAACATGGCGGTCGGTATGATGTGTGTGTGTTGTATCAACTTTAATCGCTTGTTTGGAGCTAAATATTGCACTATGTAACTTACATTTATTTCGGCATAAACGCGTAAATAATACTGTTCGTACAGTTTTTAGACTACCAGTCAACGTTTTCCATCGATTTGGATGCCTTATAGTCGATTGTCACGTTCAAAAACAATTCAACTTCATCGTCGGACCATGAAAATGAGGCAGAACTTACATTTTTTGCCTTGTTTGGCCTTTTTAGCTTCCAAGCCAAAACAAAATAACGGTCAAAGGTGGCGAGAAGATAAAATTATTGCGGACTCAAGTGTAGTATTATTGATTATCTAGCGAATATCGTATTAGTGTGGACGCGAAACAATTCATCCGGCTTCTAGTGTGGACGCAAAACATTTTATTCGTTTTCGCACCTATTTATCTGTTTTCAAATTTAACCGGGTAAGTGTGGATGGGGCCTTAGAATATACTTCATGAGTCAGGAACCAGCGAACAACATATTGTTGCTGTATACTTTTTGTTTATCTCAATTTTCTTTAAAATGCTGAGGATTTTTGTAAAAAGCGGGAGAGCCGGAAATCAAGCAAAAATGCGAAAGTCTCAACCTTAAGCTTAGCCACTATTTGTTGGAAAATTTGTGCGTGTTAAACCGTGCTGCACGTACGATAATGATATAAAGTTGTTGTATACAGTACTAGTATAATAAATTGTTTAAATATTTTTGTTAAATTAATGCGAAGTGAATCACTTTGCATTCGGTTTTAAGTGTTTTCAGAAGTGTTCTCGTATTGTTCACTGTGCACTTGCGAAGTCCATACTTCTTTAAACTAGCCTAAAGCCACTAATGGTTTCTTTAAGTCAGAAAAATAATATGCTGTTGCTGTTGTTGACATAGGTAGCAGACATTACCTCAAACACCAAGCTTAAATGTAGATGAGCCAGAGTGTTGAAGCAGCCGTGGTTTTCTAGTTTTGGCCTCGTTACCACGCACGGAAAATTTGTACGCGGTACAAGTCAAGACAGGATGTTTTTTTAAAACTAGTTTTAGCTTGAAAGATATTTTCCAGACCAGTTCCAAGCGGAAAAACCTTTTAAGCCACTTTTACAAGGAGCCGACACTTGTTTTCCCTTTCATTTTTCCTCTCTCAAGTGAAGGGACATTTTTAAGGCAGCTCGCCGGGCCCTTATTTGTGAACTACAAAAGCGCGCGCTCTGAAGAAACTTTTTTTCGAACCAATGAGAACAGTCGAAAGAAACAGGTTCAGGCTATGAACATCCTATCCGCCAATAGCATTTCACGTACCACTGGACGTGCGATGTCACAATGGAGGTGAAACCAAGCTATAAAAGTTGAGTGAAAATTGTCAAACTCCAGTCTTGATTTACTTCGCAAAGACAAACTTATAAATTTAAAAACTTGCAAATCGAGAGAGTAAATTGTTGGACTGACCCATTTCCATTGTACTTTAGCAAGTAAGTAATCCAATAACTGAATTGTTATGTTTGAATTACAAAGAGATTTTTTTAAGCTTGAATTTTTTTTTCACCGAATCAACGATAGACAAAGTAGATTTTAGTTGCGTAAACTTGAACTAGCCTAGAGTTTTGAACTAGAAATTTGCATTCTTTAAAACAACAATTCACTGTTTCCTTCTCTTGAAGTTTTAAACATTTTCCGTTTCTATTCTATTCTAGGCATGGATAATTTCGTGGTGAAAAACGGCGTTGTCATTCCAAAATTAGATCTTAGCTGGTTGGATGAGGCAAGTATATAAAACTGATTTACTATCGGTTTAGTTTTCTTCAACATTTATTGTTTATTCCTTGATTAGATAGGTTATGCGTTAACATTACTAAAAGTTAAAATATGGCTACAGAAGTTATGCATCAGTTGTTAATGTAACTTTTGAACTCTATAGAAAAAAAGAGACTGAGATGTCCATAATCCGAATTAAAAAGTCACAAATTTAAAAATTGTACTGATTTTAAGAATGAATTTATAATACGGCACGCTAACAAAGTTTTTGCGAACTGTGCTTAGCGTTATCAAAAAGAAATTCGGGTTAGATTTAGTCGTTACAGTTAGATTTACTTTCAAAGCACGTAAGAACGAAAAACTTCCAAAGTGTTCGTCAATTGTTTTCTTTTCATTCATCTTCTATCCACAAGTCACAACTTCATACAGAATTCAATCTTCGAGGGCTGTTAGTGTTAATACGCGCTTACAACTAAACAAACTTGTCAATAAACAACTGCTTGGAAGTGAAAAACCAACACTGACAGAAAAGAAGAAGTTTATAAACTTGTACAACTGTGAGTGTGAACTGAAGCATTTATTGTTGCTAAATATTATTTATACGCATTTTAAAAACTGCATAAATTGTTTGACAAATTGAATGCTGGTCTTTCTGTTATTTGTGGTGAAGACGTTTAACTGTTACGTTTTATAGCTTTGTCAAACAAATCAGCTAAATTTCCTTACTCTTGGCTCGCACTCCAATAAAGTTCTTGAACACTGCAGACACCACC
>JAOBAT010080642.1:0-19551 GCA_026413305.1 Hydrozoanthus tunicans | reverse complement strand
TTAGGTTCTTAATATGTTTTTTCTAGGAATCTCTAAAATTCTGCTTATATAGCTTTTGACCCACTACCTAACCCCCTCCCCCCCCCCCTTGAAGTGCTACTATCAGCATTCGGCCTCATGGGCTGTTGGCTTCTATCCCATTCAGGCTCGAGGGATAATTGTTAAATAGCCAGGTTTCTCTGGACATGCTTCTCAATGACTTCCATAAAATAGTTATTTTTAGGCTAAATAGGTTCTTACTTAGAGGGGGCATAACTGGTAGATTTTAGCCTAACAGGTTCTTAAAACTTAGGTTCTTATTTGTGGGGATTTACTGTATACATAAGATCCTGGCCGTCTTTACCTGGAGCAATGCATCTTCACCTAACTGAGAACAGGAAAGTGTGGGTGTGGTACCGAGAAAACCACTGTCCGTCACTTCCTCTACTGTCTCGCCAATGGACAGTACCAGTGTGGCGTTAATGAAAGACACGATGATGTAAGCATCATACTCATCTACAATGAAAAGAGGTCAAAACGTCAAAAAGTTAAATCCATAGCTTTTATACCTGCTCCTACATTGAGCAGAATATAAAATATTCAAAATATGAAAAGGCCTTACAAAGTGCATTGTTTACAAAGCTGAAGTGAAGACAAGCATTGGCACAAAAAAAACTGAACTTATTTTTAAATGTAGGCACAAGAACATGCATCTTTTAGGCAGATTATAATCATAACCACACTCGTTTATTGTACGCTTTTTCTGAACTGTCAGCCCATTTACATGCAGCCCCACATGGATTTTTAACTTCTTAATCTTTATAGAGTTTTTGAATTTCACTTGTAGCCTGACAATTGTATTACCAACATGAAACTCAGAGTCGCTATGTACAAACATATGTTCCTATTCATTGATCTTTATAATTATCAGTTACAGCTCTGTTCAAACATTGAGCACTCTGACTATATACTGGCAATACAACCTCATGCATGTATATCTTAAATATATGTAAAAAAACTAAGGGCGCCCTTTAAGTACATGTACAACCATATATTAAATTTAAGAAATAGTGAACGTTGTTATTCTATTTTTGTTCATGTTTTTAAAGTGAGAAAAACAACACAACCTTTATGAGCTCATTTTTTAACAATTAACACAACAATGTCACAGGTTATTCTCATCGTTAAGTAATTAATAATACTAACAAAATAATAATAATAGTAATAATAACAATAATGGCTCTAATCAGCTTTTCTGAATAATGACTAAAAATGTAAGAGTAAAATATGAAAATTAGCTATGTTTACTTACTAATAATACAAAACCTAACTTCGTTATAAAATTTGTTGAGTGTAAAATAAAAAGACTAACTACACTTCAGTTACTGAAACCAAACTGTTACCTGCAGCTGTTGTCTTGACTGTCCATACAGCATTTGGATTACCTGGCAGCTCTGACACGGCCATCTCTGACACCTAGAGTTAGATAAAAAAACATGAAGACAAGGAAGGCACAATGGATACAAAGTATTGCGTTTACATACAAAGTGGTACATTTATATATCGCCTTTTCCGTTTGAAAGCTAAAAGGTGTTTACAATGATCAGTTTACAGCTAGCAGACTGGTTCATGTATAGCGTCTCAGATAGCAGCTTCAAAGCGGTCCATGTATGCTGGTAATCATTTTCTGACCACAGAAGGATGGAAAACTGAGTTGACTTTAGTGGAAAAAAGATTGCCCAAATTCAACTCTCAACCAGGCCGGGATTTGAACCGGGGACCTCAGAATCTTACCACAGCAACAACCTCTCTGCTATACTAATAAGAGTCATAATACATGTCAATTACAACACCAACAGCATATGAACTTGAAAAGATTTTGCAAAAAGTTTTCACTTCTATCACAAGCAGCAATATGACAATCAATTTCTTTAACTCTTGTTTTCCAAGATATTGTACAACCGGAGCATACATCCCAAAGTTTTTCATGCCTGGAACTTAAAACCTTGATTTTCCATGACCTTTAGCCCCAAACTCATTGACCTGTAAAACCAGTAGAGTTCTGACATCTTACCTCCAATCCATGACGCAAGACCCTGAGTGATGAACGTGCTGCCCTTCCACATGCTGCATACAGCTGAGGAGTATCTTCATTTGCTAAATCTGCAATCTGTTCCATAAATAATAAAGAATTGTTACTTTGCCATACCTAGCTAAAAAGCATAAATCTACACCATTTTCAACTGATGTTAACCATATCTGATTGTTCAGGCTCAATATAATATCTTAGATTATGAAGAGACATACAAAAACACTTAACGTCTTTTTTATCAAACAAATATTTCTGCCGCATTCCAGCAATTCCATTTTCAGTGATGACATGGATCAGTGAATGCATACTGGTGTATAAATAAAATTATATAATTAGGCCAATTAAAGAGAGAGAGTGGTTTGATTGTCCTTGATCATTCAAGCTAAGTTAATGTTCTTTAATATACAAAGCTTTGGGGATCTTTCTTTTTTTATAACTTGAATGATCTCAAGACAAAATTTGAAATTCTTCTTATTAACAGAGTGCGTCTCTTGTATGTCACTTCATAATAAAACTATATGCTCATAACAAAATCTAAGATATTTTCACATTAGTTTAGGTTGACAACTATTTTATGTTTGAATGTTCATGAAAGGTACAGTCTAAAATATAACAGGAAGCTGCTCATCAAATTTATCCAAATCTGTTTCATGGTCCACTTAACATGTACAATCAAAGCCACAAAGTTTTGTCACAACTCAAATTATAGACAGCTGTTTCCTTGCTTAACTTCTTGTTGTGCAAGTTGACATGAACCGATTATTTCTAATCAAGGCAATTTAGTAGTTACAAACCTGACAGGTCATGATTGGAGCCAAACTTTCCATCTCATCAACAAGAACAAGGTTCTTGAGAGGACGAGGACTGAAGAAGAATGTGGTGCCCTCTTCTAGTTCCATTGCACTGGAGAACTCGGGTTCATCATCATCATCACCCAAATGAGCAATCTGGTACAAGTAGCTATGAAAGAGAATCAATTAATGTATGAACCATCATCATCACTCAAGCCCACAACTGGTACAAGTAGCTATTAAAAATAATGAATTGATGCACCATTTTTTGCATTAATATAAATCAAATCATTGATGCATGATAAACCATGCATGTTTCATTCTTGCAACAGATTAAACGCTGCATCAACCAAACCTACAATATATAATAACTAACATCATTTATTCATTGTATAAAAACCATTATCAAACTTAAAAAATCAAATGACCAAATGAACCATCACCAACTTACAACAAACTAAAGGCTTCACTTACTGGTTTCCAAACTCAGATGCTGTAAACAAGAACCCTGTCTTTAGCACATTCATAGCAACAGCAACTGGCACAGTGTCAAAATATTTCATTCGAATCTCAGTTACCTGAAATATAATAAACAGACCAATTGGTTAAAAGATACTTAAGACCTTTTTCAATGTCATTTGACATTTTAATGCAAATCAACACTGTCTAGAAAAGAAAAACATGTTTATGAAAGGCAAAAAGTCATAAATTCTTGACAAAGAATATTTGTGCTAGCACACGACAGTGTTGGGTCTTCTTTTGGTTAACACAATTTACTTAAAAACTCAAGACAGGCAACAGTTCATTTGCATGTTTACAAATTTTGGTGATTGCTCTGGAATGGTTTTTTGTTCCCTCACATGCTATTCTTATATTCACAACTGGTTAAAGTGCCTATAATAAAATAAAGAATGTTATTACCTCTCACAAATACTCTACATAATAATGCAATATCAATGCCAGTTGTGCTAACTATAAATGATTCAACCCCTCCCCCTCCCCTCCCCCTTTAGCATTACCATTGCCTCACCATTTCATCCTCTGTCTCCAGTGTTATTTTGAAGATATCACCTTGCTCAGTTTGAACCAGGAAGAAGAACATTGACTGAAAGTTAAACACAGTGGCATTAAGCAAAATTTATTTAGTAATGAAGTAACTATATATGTGCCAAACATGAAAATTGTTACAGATAAAACATAACACCGCATCCCAACCATCATACAATGTCAGCAATCTCTCAAGTTGCATGTTTGGAGAAATTTGATGGTGCTTCCCAAAAAGTTTGGACAAAGTCAGACTTTATCTATCTTTACTTTTTTTAGCCCCTGGTAATTTTAGCTTTTAAGTTATTTCAGGGTGCTAATAACCATTTTAAAGTCTTTAAGATATAATGCCCTTATAATATTTGTAATGCTCAGAGAAGTGGGAAAATAAAAAGTTGTTGTTGTTGTTATCTAACATCATTCAGAGTCAGCTGACTGCACCCAGCAGCAAGTCTAAGATTCTAAATAAGACATGGTGTTCCATGGATCAAAACATGTTAAATCAAACAAAAAATAAGGTGATGTTGGACCAATTTCATAAACTTAAATGAACCAGCTCAATGTGTAATTGTACATTTATTTATGAGATAGGGAGTAGTGTATATAAAGTATGCATTAAATTTTCAAGAGTGTAAATAAGGAAAGAAATTATCCCATTGCATAATAATTGTGTGTGATAATAATATATTTTCATAAAGTGTTAAATTGTTTTCTTTTTTCTCTCCGCAGCTTGTGTTGCATATTACATTTTTAATGACTTTGTTGTGGTTCAATTTTGTTCTTGGTTTGAATTTTATTTACCCTTGCTTCAAACGCATAATCATACATTGCTATGTCAAAAGCAAAGCAAAATAAACTTTAAACCAAGGACTGAATTGAACCAAAACAGATATACTTCACAAAAAAACTGTTTACAGATTAACTAATATGTACAGCACTTTATTACTAATTAAAAATTACTATTTCATCATGTTCTTTACCATCTCAAAAGTATTTACCTTAGTTCTGTGCGTAGCACTGCACACGAAAATCATACTCCTGTCATGGTCATCCAAGTCATACTATAAAAGGTCACAGGATTTATTACTTTTACTTAAGACAATAACACTGCTATTCTAAAAAACCAGTTAACTAAAATTTAACTAGTTGTGTGACTAAGCAAAGGTTAAAATTTTAAGCTACTACTAAATTTAGCGATTTTGTATGTGAAAGAATTAACCACAACTAGTTATAGCGATTTCAAGGATTTTCATTGGACATTTGTCAGTTAAACTTCCATGTTCAGAAACACAACAAAGTGTGTTGACTTTTGCATCAACACCATACTATAGGTAGCAGATAAAATTAGGTATTAATGTTAGAAAAAGGATTCTTGTCAGGAAGTAGATGACGTAGAAGTTGCGACCGAACATCACGATCAAGCACAACATTCATTACATTTCAAAATGGATTTCAATGCATTTTCAAACTTTTTCTTTATTAGGCAGACAGAGGGGGATAAGACTGGTAGAACCTTAATTTTACCACAAACTCTTTTAAGCAAGTATTAAATAAAAAGAATTTTTTGAAAATGGCCAAAGTTCCTAACATTATAAGTAGCCCCTAAATATAGTAAAAAATAGGAAAATAATTAATACCACAGTCTTATACTGTGGTATTAATAGATGATTTTGTTAACGTGCATCAAACAAAATATTAAACATAGTACCCTGACTCATGCTTCAATGACAGTATTTTAACATAGCAAATGTGGCATACACCTGGTTTCTTTGGTGGTGTATTAGAGGCTACAAACTCTCCAGTCTAATGAAAATAGAACTGCTTAGTCCTTATAACTTACAGATAAATGGTACATGAATCGACTGAAGTTACCAAAACTGCTTTTATAAGCAGAACCTACCTTGCGCCTTGGAATCGGTGTGCGAATATCTGGCTGATCTCCAAAGTTCTTGTAAGTGAGGTAGTTCTCTGAACAAATCAGCACTCCACTTGGACCATCACTTCCACCAGGCACTGGAATTGTGAATGAAAATCAATGTTAACTGTAAAATAAAGTTATACAATAGATTAAGCTGTAACTCGCAGCACAATCAGTGGTGATGGGAAAGTTTATGTTTTACAGCTGTAAAGCCTGAGCCCCAGTTGTTCTAAGATTGTTCCTAAATTCTCCCCAACTTGAACCTCGTTGTTCTTATCAAATTGTTTTAACTTTTAAAAACATAGCATAGGTTAAGAGATCAGTTGCCTATTTTTAGGTCTCAAAAACATAATAATGCGTATTATCTTAAGGGTCACATCTCTGAATAAATTTTTCATTGCAATGAGTGGATCCCCCCTCCAAGTCATACAAACTTCGAGCATCCTTCCTGGGTTTGAAACGATAGCATTAAAGAAAAGAGGAAAGTCATTGATTACCCCCCCCCCTTTTTTTAGAAAGGAGAAAATAGACCACAAAGGTTGAAAATGAAATGAAATAAAATAAAGGTCTTAATGTGTTAGCGTGTTTCTCAAAAAACTTGAAGTATTACATTACTCCACCTGAAATGAGGAGGTTTCCATGTTCCTCCAGTGGTTCACTGTATTTGCGAACAACATGGTTAAGACCAAGATCTAACTCGTAGAATGTCAGTGTCTGCTGTGTTGTGTGCACTGCCTCTCCAGTGTGATCAGAATCAGCCTCCTGAAGCACAAAGGTAATTACTACATGTATATAATACTGTCAAATAGGGCCTACTTATAGAGTATGAAAGCAAGGCCATAGATAAGTATTTCAGAAATCTTCTTTTAAGGCTTTTAATTAAACCACGAATGAAACATATTTAGCTTTAATTTACGATTTATAGATTTAATGCTACAAAACAGATAAAGTGCTTATTTATCTCTTGTTTACATAGTTATTGCTCTCTCGAAACACATTTTGCTTTAATTTATGGATTTAATGCTAAAAAACAGATATACTTCTAATATACAATATTAAGTTGATGGAAGAAGATAGGTACATGCAAGGGTGCATCCATGGGTTTGTTACTCAATAAGAGAGTAAAAATTGATTTGTGAACAAACAGAATAGACTTAGTCTATTGTTTGGTATAATAATATGATTGGTGTTACTGTTGAAGGAATTTCAAGTCTAGCCATCTCACCATAACATAACAATCTGCTTCTCAAAAAAACTTATGTTTTGAAATGGTTGAAGATTTAATTCAAAAGGAAGAGTTTCATTTACATGTATTAATCCTCTCTCCCTCTTCACCCCCTCCCTTCACCACCAATTGGCCCCTCCTCAAACCCTCCTTCCCTTCAACTTCAAATGTCTCCCCTCTCTTCACTACCAACTGCTGTTTCTATAGCTACTTTCTGTTAACCATATAAATTAGTAGCTATTAAAACAGAATGTTAGAAAGACAGCTGAAGGCTACAAGTTAGCAATCAATAAAACAAACTCTCAAGTTTCAATCTGAACTGTACTTTAAAGATCAGAAAGTTTCTACCTCATAATCCATCTCCAGGCAAGCGAACATGGGGTTTTCAAAGCCAACATCCACTCCAACAGTGTGATACACAAGGGTGTGAGACTTGTGCGCTTCCAGGGGAGAAGAAATGGTAAGGCGGGCTGCTGCATCCCGATTCATAATATAAACCAGTTTTTGTTTCTCAACAGCACCTAGAAATATAAATTTGGGAATAAAAAACTTGGTGGTTGGTTGAATACATAAAATAATGTAGCTTGTTCTTCCATGTCAACTGGCAGAGTAGATTAAAACATACATGTATAGGTAGTAGTCAAAAATAACT
Source organism: Hydrozoanthus tunicans (assembly GCA_026413305.1). Lineage (NCBI taxonomy): Eukaryota > Metazoa > Cnidaria > Anthozoa > Zoantharia > Hydrozoanthidae > Hydrozoanthus > Hydrozoanthus tunicans. The sequence continues at coordinate 11,850 of JAOBAT010080642.1, read as the reverse complement.
TATAATATCATTCTTATTTACATAACGAGCAGAGTAATAATTAATTGACATACAAATTAAAGTCATACAGTATTTCATCCATTCACATTGGTTTGGTCTAGTTTATTACTGGCAGACAAAAAAAAGATCATTTTTTAAAAATAATTATTAGTGGTGGGGAAATGGTCAAACATCTCTTTAATTTGAGATTTCTTAAGTGGAAACACTCTTGATTTCTCATTCTGCCACAAAAAGTCAGTATTCAGCTTAGTTTTATCAATGACTTTTTGAACATTGTAATAAGTATTTTCAGTCCTCAACAGTCTGCTGTCTCTTGTTTTTACAAAAAGTAAAAAAAAGAAATAAAAGTAATAATAATTCAGCTTAGTTTGATCAATGACTTTATATTATGAACATTAAAACAAGTATTTTCAGTCCTCAACGGTCTGCTGTCTCTGTTGTTCTTTACAAAAAGTAAATAATAAATTAAAATAAGTTATAATTTTGATCAATGACTTTATGACTTATTTCTTACCAATCATAATTGCTCGACCTTTAGGATCCACTGCTAAAAACTGACCAGGCACAATTCTGCGACAACCACTTTTACCAAATGTTTCCTGATGTACCTGCCAGTAAAAACAAAATAAAATAATTAACTTCTCACCAGCAAAAGGTAAAAAATTGAAAAAAATGGCAACAGGGCTTTTTAGTTTCTGGCTATTTGTCAAGTGTTGAAACCAAAATGCATTATTGCATGTTATCAAAACCAAAATTGTTATGTGTTAAAAACAGGTTGAAAAGTCATTTGCCAAATTCTATAGAAGACACTATGAAGAGGTAAAATGGTATGGGGCGATGATAAAAGAGCTGCGATCTTAAGATGGTATCCTTTGTGTTTTAGTTAAGGTTTAATTTAATTTTTTTACTCCTACATTGTTTGTTTTTGTTATTTGTTTTTAAAGTTGCATGCACAAGTTATCAAAACCTTGTGTGCAAGTGCGAACTAAGTTCTTAGACATGTTGCATGTGCCGCAGAGTCAGAGTTATTAACGATTTAATTATTTTCGGACCTTACTTTTACTCATTTTGTGTAAAATATATTCTTTTGAAAGATGAGGCTAGTATGGCTAATTTAAATACATGTAGACAAAATAATATTAAAAATTGCTAAGCAAAAATGAAAGGGCCCAGCACCCTGCTATTTTTCCAAGCACCCTGTCATTTTCAAAGCCTCGTGGTCTTATGATCATAATGAAAATTGTAGTTGAAATGTGATTAAAATGTTTAATGTTTCAAATCTATTTTTTTGAATTCTTCAGCATTTTGAACGATTGCTTGAAACTACTAAATTCTGAGCTAAAACATCAGTCACCAATCTAATTGCTTGTTGTCTTAGCACTTGCTATTTAACTACCCAATCAGAGCGCATCGGGCATCACACAGGAAAACATACAATAATGCCTATCTGTTAAAACAGTTAAAAGCGTTTTCATCCATTAAATGGCTTGAACTACTCATAATTTTTTTCAAAATCCGTTTTAACAGCTCAGCACTAGATATCTGCTTTTTCCCTTGAGCTTGAAGACAAATGTTACAACAGCTAACAGGTCTAAGAACGCATACTTGCTACTGATCGAGTAAACAAGTTTAGTTTGTGAGCTCAGCAAAACAACCAAATTGTTCTGTGGCAGCCGGGACACCCTGTCACTTCTTTAAAAGGAGAAAACAATGCACTATAATATCTGCAACAACAGAAAGACTTCTGCAGTGCTTACCTTTTCAAAAGTGTTCTTTGATGGCATATATTCTAGAATAACAATTCTTCCCGAATCACTGCCAACCACAACAAAATCTGTAATATAAGAAATTAGGTTTGAGTTATTCAACTATAATAATTATATCAATTTGCCTTCCAAGCCAAATAAAACACCTCTTATTATTATAAAATTAATATATTTACATTAAAAAAAACTACGTTTTGTTACAAAGACTAAAGATTAAATTTGGACTTTTGGAAAAATACAGAGCAAGTCAACCATGAAAAGCAACCCAAACTATTAGTTAAAAAATAAATTAACAGACAGTGGCCATTAAACTGTTCTATTTCAGTCCTAGTTGTGTTGGTAATCTCTACAGACAGTGGAAAAATCATGGAACGAAAATAAAGCTATTAAAGATAGCAGAAGAAGTCTGCCTGTCATGAAAAATGGCCATCATTGTCATTTTTATAGTAAGAAGCCTGGGTCCAAGCAGTTGAATGTAGAATCTTGTAAAAATCTAACATGATCAAGGTGAAAAATATTTGAAACTCTTCGCAAAAGGGATAAAACTTCATTTCTGAAGCAGTGTGACTGTTGTTGTGCTTGAAACTTGACTAGTTGGAGGATTGTGTTGCATGTTGTTCAAACAGCGATTGTGATTCTGAAAGAACAACACTTACAGTAGTTTTTTTAAAACATATACAGTATTGTTTTGATTTGTGATCTAGAGGTTTTACTATGTACAGTATCAGTGCTCTGTTTTGGAAACCTATCATTACAGAAATGTTATCAAACAAGTGCCAACCCAAAATTTTCAGGAAATTTCACAATGTCAAATAAAGTAATTCAATGAAAAGCAAAGCCACTTCATTCAGTAACAAATTAATTTCCTACAGATCCTTACTAACCTTTGGAGCCTCCTGTAAGTCTGAATGCTATCAAATCCCTAATGACACCAAACATTTCCACTGCAAGTACTGGAAAAATTTTCCCTGTGTTTGGATCTGGTCGCAACAGCTCCATGATCTTCCCACGAGACACAACAATTTCCTGTTGCTTTGTTCCTGAGAAACATCCATGGATGGCATGATTGATCGTAGAGGAACGCTGCAGCGTTAGGCCATACAAATGCATCTTTACTTAATCTGTAGGATATTAATTAATAATAAACAAAAAGTTAGTGTTTCAATCTTGAAACTGAGCTTAACAACTGGGACTTATTTCATCAAATTTATGCAATGTCATGTTAGTTTATACTGAAAGATTAAATTCAAAATACTGCATTATGGTTTTTATCAATCGTGGAGTTGTTTGGGCAGATTAGAAGTGTTGCCTCATTGGTTTTCTTTGAGCCAGGAGGTCTTTGGGCTGATTGGAAGTACTGCCTCATGGTTTTTATCAATCAAGGAGTTGTTTGGGCAGATTTGAAGTACTGCTTCATGGTTTTTATCAATCGTGGAATTGTTTGGGCAGATTGGAAGAATTGCCTTGTGGTTTTTATTGATCATGGATTTGTTTTGGCAGATTGAAAGTACTGCCTCATGGTTTTTATCGATCCTGGAGTTGTTTGGGCAGATTAGAAACTTAGTTTTCTTCAAGCGTGATAGTCATTGGCGAGAATGGAAGTATTGCCTTGTGGTTTTCTTTGAGCGTGGAAGCAAACATTTCAAACTCTTTTCATTAATCTGATTACTTTTAGTACTAGGACTATTTTTCATTTATTACTATATTACAAATAGCTCACTTGAGTGGTGTTTCATCACTTAAACACACAAAACATAAACTTATACGGAAAGTTGCAATCAATCTTCCAAAACACCATATTATGGTCATTACGATGAACATACAAGTAATTCATCTACCTTTGTCAATACTACAAACCTAAACTGTTTCAATCTCAGAAAATCGGCAAGTTTATAACATCATTGCATTGATCAACTGATCAAAGCTCAACAGCAAAATGAGGCATTTAGTATTCTATGAACAGAAATCAGAACCCTAGGTATGGTACCCATGGCAACTGGGCTTCCACAACTGCCACATCGGTGCAACTGTAGCACCACATCTTTGCATACCAGATACCTTTTATGGACTATACTGTCAAAAGCTAAATTTCCTTTCTCACCCATACTTCATTATGCATACGAAGCTATTGATCTACAAAACCAAAATATCAGAGGTAAACCTCCATTTATGAGCTATCAAACATTCTCTAAATCACTGTTAGGGTTAGGAGTAATGGTTAGGGTTTTGGTAAGGATTATATCTTTTAATTCCCGAAAATGTGGAGTTTGGCGACCATAAACTGCATGAAAATGTGAAGTCAGTGGTCACTACTGAGCCCATAAATAAGTATGGGTGAGTACGGAAATTTTATCCTGTCAAATATATAAATTACCATGCATTGTGACATGAGCTGTTCGACAATTCGTCTAAGAGATCACAAACAACATTAATCACTTTGCTTGTTGATGCTTTAAAACACCAAATCTTGTTTGCTAACATTTGAAAGCACGTATTAAGTACCATGATGCCTCAGATTAATCTTAATGCTCTTTCAAAACTAGAAATAAGTTGCTGTTTGAGCTTTAAGTTTAACATGCAATTACATTTTAAAGATCTATCCTTGGTCAGATACATTCCTTCTAAACCACTTCAAAACACCCTGCACTCACCTTTTGAAGCTCAAATACAACGCTGCCTCTTAGGGCTGGAAAACAGTTAATTTAGCCAGCTCTTTCGATCTAAAATACGAGCTCGAAAGACGAAACTACTGGTACAAATATGAAGAAAATCAAACAGCTCCGAACGCTGCACATGCGTTTGTGTAGTGCCCAGTTCCCCTGCGAAAAACGCTTAACCGCTGACCCGTGGGGAACACAAAGAAAGAGCGCGCAAGAGAGAGAGACACGCAGTTAAAATGGCGGCTTTGGGATTGGTGAGATGTGGAGTTAGATCACTTGTAACTAGAGTTTCAACAAATGCAATATGTTACAGGGCTGCTTGTCGACACACAAGAAATTATCATGCCACAAGGAATCTCTTGGCAGGTATGTGAGGATAGATACTGCGAGTCTCGATGAAGATAACATGATAATTTATGCGTTACATTTCGATACAAACTATTGTCTACAACTTCAAAAGGAGTTGTTATCTATAATGGAGTAACTGCCAAATAATTATTAAGCACTTGAGATTTTAAACGGCTCACAAAATTGTTGTTTCTCTTCCTTTGAACTAAATGTGAGTCTTTCTGGTTCTTGCGTCGGATTTTTATCGCTTACGCGTGCGTTGCACAACACGACCACGTACAACACTGAGCCCTTCATGCAGCTACTCACGTAACCCTCAAAACGCATTGATTACTGATGATTTTATAAATGAGTGGGAATTTATGTAATGGTTTGTGCGATTGCAAACAGGAATTAATAGATTGAAGTTAGAAACCTTTTTTAAATTGGATGAATGAAAATGTTTCATTAACTTCGTTAGGTGACAGAGTTCAGGAGTTTGAGCCTAATTCTGTTTTAAAAACTAGACGAGTAAACGCTAGTTTTTTGCTTGATTGGGTTACCGATATTCTTGGTTGGATAAACTTGTCTTTTACAATATATACCAAAACATTTTTTATCTGCATGTAGTATCTTCCAGAGCAACCAATATCCATGCGCTATAATTGGCTCTCATACCTTGCGATATCCAAGACTATTAGTTGGTTTTGGGGCAGCAGTCAAAATGGCATTGCGTTTCCCATCAGTTATAGTCAAGAAAATACTTGATTTGAATGAACAACCACTTAGGCAAACATGAAGAGGGAAACAATAATAATTTGGAAAGATTGGAAACAACATTGTGGGGAACAATAATTTAATGTCCCAACTTTACCAGGGTTCCAGTTTAAGGTTTTTCATTAAGTTGCTCAAAGGGCAAGTAGATCAAGTGGAATTTTCAGTTGCCTGTGACAATTTTGACTTGCCTGACTATATTATTGTTTCTGTGGTTTAGATGCAATATATGATATATTGACAATTTATGAAAATTTAACTAAGCGATTTGGGACGATGCAAAGGAAATAACTGACAAACAAACTGTCAATTGCTTGAAATATATCAATTTGATTAGTATCCGCTGATGAAATGCAGCATTTTATCAGACAAGTGCAAATTGGATGTTAATGTACTTTAAAAATATGTTCAAGTCATGTATATAGCATAAGTCTAAAAATCATTTGCGACTTGCAGTTGCTCACAGGAGAAAATGTGACTTGCCCACATTTTGTTTTGTGCTGCAAATCTAAATGTTAGGAACTTCTGGAATCAAAGTTTGCTCTAGATCTGCATTACGCACATGTATTGTTTCTTACCCTCAGGCACTCCTGTAATTGATTTAAACTTAGGAGAGTAGTTTGACATAACTATGCTAAAAATCTTTTACAAAACTGAGTTCAAACAGTCATGCTTTGCTAGTCTAATGAAATAAGTTGAGTGTCAAGTGTTCATGATTACGACTTCAGTGAATTTCAGTTTTTTCTTTGTTTTGATTCAAGACTTCACAGGGTAATTTATTGTAAAATTGAGACTTTTGTTTACAGGATAACTTTACCAATTCCCATTCAAAACTTAGAATGAAAGGAAACAATAATTTTAGAGTAAACAAAATCATGTTGCATGCAGTGGAAAAATGTGCTACAGCAAAGCATAACCAAAATTAGTTCTGGTTGGCTATTCAAAATAATCCCAGGATTTTAATTGGTCAGAGCTATCTCTTGCAAGCACAAGCTTTCACAGGAAACTGCACCATTTGAAATGGCAGGGATGTTTGCTTGCATCTTAAACTGTAAAATTTTGCAGAGTTGTTTTAGAGCAGAAGTTAAAATTTCTCAGTTGTTCACTAAAGTGTAAAAATTCTGGTTGCCCAGTGGAGCAACTTGTGTTATGAAAAGTTAAAATTTTGTTTGCCCATTCAACATTTCTGTCATGGCAGACAAAACAGGCAAGCATTAGATTTGAACAATGTTTACCATTCACATTGCAGACAATACAGTACCAACAAGTAGTGTGCAGCTGAATACTTGTTATTGACGTTCAAATTTTTTTATGAATTCTTAATCATTCACTCCCTGGTGAAGTTGAAGCTACTGCTGAAATAGAGGAGATATTTTAAAATCAATATACATTTAATGTGGTATCAGACAAATTTTAAAGTTTCACAACAAAGTTTGGTAGTTGGTTTAGGTACATATAAAAAGTTTTAAAGCTTATGAAACTTTATTTAATTTATTTAAGCAACTTTTGGAAAATCTGAATAACCTAATACAAAACAGCAGGGTGCAAGTAAGGGTTGAGAAATAGCAGGTGGGAGTATCCAATTATATCTTTTGAGGCAAGCTAGAACATGAAATGTTTATAAATCATTATTTATCATGAAGCTTAATGAACCTCTTCCCTGTCAGGCCGCACAGCCTAGGCCATAACACTGGAACTGGCAACCAACTTGAATTTTTGCTAAGTGTACCATAATAGCAGAGGTTTCAATAGAAGCCACTAACCAGCAAGTTTTGCCACCTACTTTCTGTGATTACAATAAACATTAATTTTTTTGAGTTTCTTGCTGGGGTACCCCTAGGGTCCGAGCCGCCTACTTTAATATGGTCTGCCGCCTACTTCAAAACTTAGTGAAACCTCAGTGTAGGGACCTTAAACAACTAGAATGACAACTTTTACAATGAGGACAGCAGAAAACAATTATAATGAATACAATAGCTGCATGTTTGAATGCACCATGCAAGTCACCTGCACGTTGTGGTCTTGAAAATGACAATGTGAAAGCTTAGTTTTGAAGCTTTTGCGACTCTGAGAGCAACTTAGAGAAAAGTTTGTCAATCTTATTCATCTATGAGATGAACACTCTCATCTTTATCAATTTACAAAGTGTAACTCAAACAAAAGAGAAAGCAAACTAGTCTACATGACTATGTAGCAACATAGAAACTTAAAGTAGTTACAGGTCAGTGAAGTTCCATCAATGTGTTTCACTCAAGTGGGCCCCTCTATGTAACTCCCATTGCCAATGTCAGTAATGAACATCTAATCTCAAATTTTCGAAATGGCTGCTTGTATATTTTATAGCTCTTATAGCATACATGTGTTTTGATTGTCAATTTTTTTTCCTCTTTAGTTGTTCTTTTCTTTAGATTTTTTTGGTTATTTTTTTCCAAACATGTTTTCTTACATGTTTGGGTTTCTTGAAATTGTTTTAACGGGTACTTTGCTAGAATTGGCTTTCACAAACCTCTGTTTCCCAGCATACATGGTCTGCATTGTACACCATGTCATCTTGGTCGCAATTTCTTGAAATCAAGGCGTCATGTGCCAGCGAAAATTTTAATCTTTTAACAAAAGATGACATCAGGATCAAGCCTGCAAGCAACAACAACTAGTCTTAATTAGTATGTTTTTCCTTTGTCGCAAAACAAAAGTTAAGACAGAGTTATAGCACTGGGTGACAATTTAAATTAGTCATTTTAAAGTTCCTCTCTGCTCCCTTACACAGAAAGAAAATTTAGCAAGGATCATGAATGGGTGACAGTGGATAACAACATTGGGACAGTAGGAATTTCAGAGCATGCACAGGTGTAGTATTGTGTTGCTAGCTTTAACGGTTATGATTTTTACAGAATTCGGGTGTTAGATATAATGGTTTGAAAATTAAGATAATTTTGATGAAGCACACAACATTTTTAAATTACAGTAAGGAATTTCATAACTGCTAAAAACAAAGTACTCATAACAATTTCCTATCTACAGTAGTGATAAACAGAAATGCTAGCAAAGTTTGTTCATTGAAGTTTTATGCCTTATGGACAAAAACTTCACACCTGCTATAAATTTTTGAATAATTAGAAGCAAAATGCAAATTTCACAGTTTGTTTGTGTTTCTTTTTACCGGCAGTACTGTGTTAGTTTCATAGCTAGTTATTCCATTCATGTTACTAATATTATGAAGCAATTTTACACGTCAGTTGACCGCTTGTTTCGAGCCATGCCTCTTTAGCGACAGTGATAACTGATGATGGTTGCCAGGCATCGGCCTTTTGATAGTGTGGATCCCTGTTTAAGCGACAAAGTAAAGGATCAAGGGAAATTACTTTGCAACTTTCCCCCTGATTTCAGCAAAAATCAACACAAGAGTTTTTCATTAGTCTAGAAAAAAATAAAGGCTAAGAAAAAACTGCTTGCCTGAGTATTTCATGACAGCAAAAATAAAAACTGATTGGTGTCATATGTAAAATCCTAACTTTTTTCCAAATTTTCTCTCTCTGATTACAGGAAAGTTTAGGAGATATTGTATTTGTTCAATTACCAGATGTAGGAACTGAAATTGAGAAAGATGGTAAGGTTAAATAAACTACTGAATAATTTTGTCTATAATACAACTGCAAATTTAAAATAAATTCCTTTACAAAACCAAAAGATGTTTTTCAGGGTTTTTTTTTTTTATTATACATGGGTTTATGAAGTTATGAAGAAAACATGTAAAGTGGCCCTAGACTAGGACTTGTATCCCAGTGGGTAGTCACCTTGAAAACTTTTCTCAAGTTTGAAAATAAAAAAAAATTAATATAGAGTCACCTTGAAAACTTTTCTCAAGTTTGAAAAAAAAAAATTAATATAGAGTCACCTTGAAAACTTTTCTCAAGTTTCAAAATAAAAAAAAAAATATAGAGTCACCTTGAAAACTTTTCTCAAGTTTCAAAATAAAAAAAAATAATATAGTCACCTTGAAAACTTTTCTCAAGTTTGAAAATAAAAAAAAATAATATAGAGTCACCTTGAAAACTTGTCTCAAGTTTGAAAATAAAAAAAAAATTAATATAGAGTCACCTTGAAAACTTTTCTCAAGTTTGAAAATAAAAAAAATAATATAGAGTCACCTTGAAAACTTTTCTCAAGTTTGAAAATAAAAAAAATAATATAGCGTCACCTTGAAAACTTTTCTCAAGTTTGAAAATAAAAAAAAAATTAATATAGAGCCACCTTGAAAATTTTTTCTCAAGTTTGAAAATAAAAAAAATTAATATAGAATCTGCACTTAAGTAATTAAAAATAACTGGAGAATGGAACATCGGGCCAGCAATTTGTTAGTACAGGTCAGTGGACAGGAGAAAATACTTGGAGGAAGGAAAGGAGAAAGTGGGGGTAGAGGGGGGGGGGGTAAAGCCAAAGAGATGTATGAGTTTTCTTTGGGAGTAGATGCTTCCTTTGGCGTTTTTGAAAATAAAGGATATCAATGTTGAAAGCCTACTGAGCAAGTACTACATCTGCTTCAGGAGCTGTGTACACAAGAACAACTGCATTTGTTACCAGATTTGTTTGCCTTACAAAACTGTAGGCTTTATTCATTCATCATTATATAATAATATTCTTTATCAAATGTTTAATTAGAAACAATAAACCTTAGATAATCAGTCGCAAATGTTCAAAACAATCTTCTACTGTAGTAGCCAACTTCTACCAGTTTAAAAATCTAGTAGCCAACATTCATTTCTTAGTAGCATTGACCACCTATAGGTGGCAAGTTGGAGCCTTTACAATGTTTAATTCTAACTTGTTTAATCTTTGGTTTCAAAGAGGGGTTTTTTAGAACTTGCAGGGCTTCATGTTTCACCAGGCCTATGAGCAATTTTCTACCACAAAAAGGTTCTTTTCAGTAATCTAAAATAAAAGAATGCCACATGGCATTCCAAGTTTCATTCCTAGTAGTACTAGTGGATAACGTGATAAAGCTGGGGATTATGCAAGAGACTCAGAGTTTTGAGCCAGATAGTAGAAATTTTCTCCAACTGAGCTATTTCAAACCTGAAACTCTGACTTGAGTTTTGATATTTCTTGTTTAGTTCTGACTCTTGACATTATTTTTTAGCTAATAATCTGAAGCTTTAGAATTGGTAATGACCATCAATGGTGTTTCATGATTACCAGACAATCACTTGCTTCGTTTTGCACTAAACAATCATAATTTTAGAGCTTTGGTTAATAATTAATACTCACTGGTAATGAACCCCTTTCCCAATTAAAATGATTTTTGTAATTCTTTAAAGGTGAGTGCGGGGCCGTAGAAAGTGTGAAAGCTGCTAGTGAGCTCTACAGCCCAGTTTCTGGGACAGTTACAGATATAAACAATGGCCTTGAAGAAACACCTGGACTTGTCAATTCATCCCCGTATGGAGAAGGTATAAGGGGCAAACTCAAAAAGTACCATTGTAACCTTAAATCTAAGATTAATTTTCCTTTAGTATGCAAACTAAGAAAAAGTAAATTTGAAATACTTCAGGCTTTCAAGTGATCCTACTTTTCCTACTATTTCCTACTTTTTTGACCTTTCTCCTACTATTCCTACTTTTGTCTTTAAATTCCCACTATTTTCTACTTTTTCCTACTTTTAATGCCACAATTTCAACAAATTGTGCAAGGTTGTTTCATGCAGAAATAGGGAGTAAGCCTTGCAGGTGTTCAGGGTTAAAGCCTGGACCACATGTCGCAAGGAAGTTTTTTTATCGAACAAATGTTCATCTGGCATGTCCAGTCCAGATGGCTCACACTCATACCAGCAGTGAAACGAGTCACAGGCAGACTAAAAGCAGTTTATCAGTACTTCTTCAAAGATCTGTGCCAAAGGCTGCATTGTTAGTCCTTCTTTTAAGCCCTCAGTTGTCTTACTTTTCCCCTCGAAATCCTTCTTTTGTCCTACTATTAAAAGGATTTTGGTCCTACTTTTCTCCTACTTTTTCAACTGGGTGTGCTTGAAAGCCTGAATATTTATGTTTATAAAACTTTTTTTCTAATTTTAAATATTATTTCCTCGGGAAAACTCCTTCAGTCAAGGGATTTTGTATTCATCAATCATTACAAACCATGTATCTTTCTATAGATAAGCATATGGTCAGAAACTTATTGGGGAGGCCTGGCCCCCCAAACCAAATATTGAGGGGGGGGGCAATGTTTTAATAAAGAAAACATTTTCTAGTGATGATACCAGGGGTGGAAACTAACTTTTTTTAGCACCGGCCAGCCGGGCCGGCAGCAGATAAAATCCACCGGCCCGAATG
>JAOBAT010080641.1:25997-43004 GCA_026413305.1 Hydrozoanthus tunicans | reverse complement strand
TTATAGATCTATGAAAACCAAATAGATGAAGTACTCAATATTGAGTGAACAGATTTTTAACACAAAACTGTTTGTACGTAGGCCACAACAATGTGACCGCACTCATAACCAGAACTCTATTTTACACTGAAGCATTAGGTCTTAAGTCTTTAGCCACTTCATGGGGTTATGAGTTATTAAAATTAAAAGATATATACTTCATGTCCCCGTATGGCAATGTATTATATCCTGTACATATTGTATCAAGTAGCAAAACCATATCCTAAACACTGCTCTATATTTATATATTTGTTTATTTACTTATTTATTTACAGTGTTCGCCGTTTGCGGCAGGGCTATCAACAGAGACCTGCTCTTCAATAACAGGGCCTTTCTAACATTACCACACCCACCTCATCCCCTCTATCCTATAATCCCTAGAACTGAATAATAAAATGTCCCTCTCCCTCTCCCAAAGAAAAAAAAATTAAATAAAAAAAGTCATTGCAATGCATATTTAGCATCAGTGTTTGCTCAGATGCGAGCTGAGCAGGCAAGCTTGGTGGCACTTTACACACACAGATTTAAATGTTTGAGGCACAGTCGTCCAGATCATATATCAGTTCAGTGTGATATATAAGTATAATGAGAATATGGTAGTGATTTAATTAAAGGATTTGAATTGATTTTGAGAGGTTCGTATTGCAGAGTTCAGTTTAAGGCAGAGTGTTCCAAATGAGTTGCACTCTTACTGTACAAACGTACTGTTCTGCAGTGTTGTTGTGTTAACAATGCATTTGATATCTTTGAGTTACTAGCAATCACGCAGTAGAACTTCGCATTGCCCGTGTTGGTGTCAATACACCTGTGTAGAGCAGTGAATTAAGGTATAAACTTACATAATTTCCTATTTTTTTCTATTTAATTGCTGCAATTTAACTTATCAGGCAAGGGGCTGGAACTATAAACAGTTTGTGGTATAAATTAGAAGTAGTTAATTACATGCTAACAAAAAATTTAGGTTTGTGGAACAATGTATATAAATGGATTATTGATATTGTGAGCATTCATAATAGATATTTTTTCTGTGCCAGTAAGTTAAAAGGTACCAGCTGCAGTTCATTCCTATAGTTGAACAATGGAGTAAACCATTAAGTTTGTACCAGTAGGGAGGGGGGAGGGGGGGGGGGAGAGAAGGAGAGGTGCACTGGTGATGAATTACGGCCCTTTTTTGTTGAACCATTATTTGAAAAAGCAACATCCTCTGTGCTTTTCTAAATTGATTTTGAATTTAAAAAGTCTGAATAATTATCCAGGTTTTTAAGTTTGGTTTTGCCTGTCTGTTTTACATTTCAGTATATCAGACAACCTAAAATTTGAAATCCAAGACAAGCAATGGGGGAGGTTTGTTGGGAAAATTGTGAAACATATATATACCCCCAAAATCATAGGTGAAAAACTTTTAACCCTGAAACATACCTCGCAGCATTGATTTCGCAAAAGGTAAAACTGCAGAAAAAGAACAGGCATGTTTGTTTTTGTGCGTGCCTCAAAGAAAGATCATCCTTCAAAGATGGCCTTGAGTTTTCTCTCAGAATTTTAAAGAATACAAAGCTGTCAGTTTTTTGACCCCTAAAAATCAGCAAGTTCTAATCATTGAAGAGAAGGAGTATCTAATTAAACTGTTCAATGATCATTAAGAAAGGATGTACTTATTGCCTACCTGTTAGATATAACCCCCCCCCCCTCCCCCTCTAGAAAAGGAAGAAGGGGGGAAAGGGTATCAGAAGGAAAGGACTAATAATGGTGTTCAAAAAAAATATTGTTAGAAAATGTATTATTTTACAGTACTAGTCAGGCTATATAAATATATATAATTTGCTTGATCAATTATTCCATGGTGTACAATACTTAATAAAAGCTGTAACCAATGTGTTTCCATAGAAACACCAATGCAGTGCTCATTTCAACTGATATCAATTGGTTGATTCAACATATATACATTTAGTTGCAACTATTTTTTGCAAAATGTATCTGTATGACAACATAGACACCTTGTATTTCTTGAGATAATGTAATTTTTCTTTGTGAACAATAATTTTTTTATATTTGTTTTATTGTAGCTGAGTAGGTTGTTGTTTAAACTTAATTCTAAATAGTTTTTCTGCAGCTAAAACTTAAAATTATGATTAACTTGTTTAGAGTCTGTGCAAAATAAAATAAACTGTTTCTAAAGACCAAACAAAATTTATGTATACTAAACAATAGTCACTGCATTTTACCAGGGGGTGGGTAAGGTTGGGACCAACTTTTGGACTGGGGGTTCTGGTTAAATTGTACGAAAATTAAACGCTCAGTAAAAATTTACAAAATACAAGATTATGAACATCTGTGTATATATACATATAATTCACATATTAATTAAATTAGGAAAAAATTCTATATATAAATAAATTGCAATTGTATGCCATATATAAAATTTGTATCTTGTTTTAAGATGTATTAATATTACAATTGATGTGGAAATAGTGGCAGAATATCTACTGAGTCGGCGTCACAGATTAGGCCCAAGGTTAGATATTCATTCAGCCACTGTCGATCGAAGTTGAAATGCAGTCGGTGATTTAGTATATGCAAGCGAAGAAACTGATTTAAAGAAATTTTCTTTGAAGGTAGAAGAAAGATTTGAATCACAGCGGGTGACGAAACTCACGCATAATATATAAGCAGTCTAACTTACAACAAACGTGGTTTAATTTCACAGCTTGTAAACCACAAAATACCGTAAATGGCGTAAAACAGAATATCTCTAAACTCTTTTTAAATACCCATGTTTTTTAGCAAAGTTTTTTTTTCATCGTGATTCGAAATCGACACGAATCGAGGCGATAATTGTTTCATTCTCACGCTTATCTACTGATTCGGAGGGAAATATTGTCTCATATCTACTGTTTCTAAACCAATCAAATCGCGCGTAGCCGAGCTGGTTTTATACTAAATACGAATAAGTACTTTAAGTACAAAAAAATTGAGTTTTTAGACAGCAAGAAAGGTCCGAAAATGTATTCGTCCGAAGAAATAATTTTCGAACATTAAGATATCCAATGTCAGAAGTTTTGAAGTATGCTTAATTACCGATTGACTCAATACCATAAGATTTCGAAGCCTAGTGTGGTCAGGATACAATTTTAAGAGACTTTAAGGCGGGTTTATCATCTCCTGAAAGTCGTCAAGTTTCTTCTCTTGGTTCGATCGTCTCATCTTTTCAATAAACTGTTTCAGTACTATTCTTGACGTGTTCTGCGTTTCGTTGTAAACTAAAAAAGCAGATTAAAAGCAATATTTTTGTCGGTTTTTTGTTGTCGTTTGTCCGAAATTTACCTCTAAAAAGTCCGAAAGTTTAAGGTCCGAATATCTTCGTAATTAAAAATTATAGATATGTATGTGTATCTTTCCTGATTTAGTACTCTGCTATCCTTTTATTTTCCGTGGACGACGTGAACGCTTTTTCGAAATCACAATATTATCAATTTTGAACAGTTTTCGATGGACAATTAAGTTATCTAGGTTTAATGTTTTTTGGTGTGTGAAGTTGTTTTCAACCTTATACATTAATCAAATATGATTTTCGGGAATCTGTAACACGGCAAAGGATCTCCAAGACCGAAATAAAATGCAGAGAAACTGTTTAAGAACAGCCTGCTATTGCGAGTTTAAAACTAATCTTGAAATTAATGATTCTCAGCTTACAAACGGCCTCCCTGGCTTTCACACATTATTTACAACTGTCAATTGTTAATGAACTCAGTTCGTCTCTTTTATGTGCCAGTCAATTGACTTCTAAACTGTTAACACTTTAATGGTTTGCCAGTATTATTATGGACTGAAACTTTATAACTGATCTTTTGTGTTAGCTGCCAGTTTTAGTTTTCTTTTACATATTTTGAATAAATTAGTGTATACGTCTACAGGAAAGGACTTTTTAATGCGCTTCTCAAATTGTTAATAAATTTATATGTTTAAGAGCTATGTACAGCCGTAATGCCAATGAGCTTCAAAGCTAGAACTTCCGATGTACGCGGAAAAAGAGCCATAAAAACAGCATTTATCGAGAAGCCGTGCGATACACATGGTAAACTTATAACTTTTATGGATTTCTTACTCTTTATGTTACTCTGGTTTGTTAGTGCAACTTCGTCATCACAATTCAGTCATAAAACGAACGCATCTCGGTTAAGAACGCCAAATCATAAGCTTCATGTAGCAAACTTAGAAGGTGATTACGAGTCCTAACCTGTCATACTGGCTCCCGTGCCTTTTTTGAGTCACTAATCATAATAAACTAAACGTAACTAAGCTAGCTTTCAGTTGTACTACAAAGAGTAGGTTTTGCAGCTGCTTGATGTTTTCCCGTTAAAATATTTCGTGATATTTTAAGTATGCTCGAAGGCGATGGGTCAACGGTTTTTCATTAACCATTGACTCCGAGATTTAAACTTATCTAAGTACCTTTCATGTCAGTTTCCTCATGTATGAACTCTGTATGCTCGTGACGTAACGAATTTTTTGCCCGTCGAGTTAATGTTTCCACTTACAGAGTGGTACCTGACCAGTTTGCAATTTGGTGGAAATTGAACGTTTTTGAATAATTTTTTTCCATTCAGCAAGTGGAAGTTCGGATCAAAACTCAGAAACCAACGAACAGACAAAACTCGCCCCAGTCCACGAGATAGCAGCAAGTGGAGATGTGCAAGCGTTAAGACTTGAAATTACACGTGAAAATGGTAAGTGATTCATTTTAAAATCTTCGTCATTGTCATTTTTGCCATGACCATCTTTGTAGTCATTACCATAAACAACATCATCATTACCATAATCATCATCACGATGATTGTGAAGTTTTGTATGCGCGCAGGAAAGGTGATGAAGCCGACCGCCCTGGGCTGGGTTGTTCACGTACTCGTTAGCTCTGGTTTCTTTGTGGAAAGGCTTACGATTGTCATAAATTACCGTGTAGGTTTTCCATCATGGAAAAACTTCTCTGTTCTAGAAATACAGCTCAAACAAGTCACAGGAAGGCTGGAAACGAGAACGTAGCTTTAGGTTAGTCCTATTATCGGCCTCTAAACAACTGTGCCCTGGCTTTCTATCCTGTTTACAATAAACTGTCAGTGTAGTTTTCTACTAGTGTCCTAGAAAGTAAAGCTGTTCGACCTAATAATTAATATTTAAAATTACACTTCTGGCTGCCTGTTCCTATCAGCTATTGTTATTTCAGGCAGCCAGTCCCCTCTATTCTTTTACTGTGAGTAATTAATTACTATTATATACTGTATAAATCAAGGGGAAATAAAATATTTGTTGTTGTTGTTGTTGTTGTTGCTGATGATGAATTACATCCCTGGTTCGCCAAACTATTTATGATAGCTGATCGTACAGCTTTGTCCAGGTGTTCTAGTAGCCAGAACAGGTGACAAATCGATCCCCAGGTGCCTAAAAGCAAGAATACGTGACGGATTGACTCCCCAGTTGCCTAAAAGCCAGAATACGTGACAAATCGACCCCCTTGGTTCTCCATACTGTTTACGATAAACTAAAGGTGTAGTTTGTAAATGTATCCGTAAGCCAGAACAGGTGACAAACCGAACCCTCTCCCCTTGTTCTAAATACTGTATACGATAAACTAAAGGTGTAGTTTTTTACACTAGGTGTTCTAAAAGCCAGAACAGGTGACAAACCGAACCCTCCCCCCTTGTTCTCAATACTGTATACGAGAAACTAAAGGTGTAGTTTGGTGCACTAGGTGTTCTAGAAGCAAGAACAGCTGACAAATCGACCCGCCTGGCTCTCAACACTGTATACGATAAACTAAAGGTGTATTTTTTTACACTAGGTGTTCTAGAAGCCAGAACAGGTGACAAATCGACGCCGCTGATCGTGGCTACAACTAATTGCCATCTGCAGTGTGTCCAGCTGCTGGTAACCTCAGGCGCTGATATTGACGCGCAGAACGAAGATGGTAGAACGGCGGTTGCTATCGCCGCGTATCAGGTAAAAAACCAAACTGCTGTTTTTCTTTTCGTGTTTCTTGATTGTATCGAGACAGTAGTGGCACACTTTGATTGGCAGGTTAGACCGCAGTTAACCTAGTAGACTCATAGCGGTGGGGTTGGCGCAGTGGTAAGATCTCTGCCTCCCAATCCTGAGGTCCCCGGTTCGATCCCCGGCCTGGTCGAGAGTTGAGTATTTGGGCGACCTACTTTCCCACTAAAGGCCACTCAGCTTTCCATCCTTTCGGGGTCGGTAAAATGAGTACCAGCATATATGGACTGCTTTGAAGCGACTGCCTGAGGCGCCTATATAAGCTTCCGGCCGCTGGGGGTAAACCGATCATACTAAACTGCCTTTGAGCGTTCATATGGAAAAGGTGTAATACAAATGCACCACTTCACTTACTTTATTTTTGAAGCAAGTCATCGCTTCAGCTAATCACTGATTTGAAAATCATCAGCAAAGACGATCAATAAATAAACCATTGAAGCTTTGTTTATTCACGGACGTTTCGCCATACAAACCCCGAGACTTTTCTTAAATGTTCAGCATACATGTCGAACTGTACATTTTGCATCTTATAGCTTTATGGTCGTTGTTCTTAGCTGTTTTGTAAAATGTCACTGGCTCCAGTTAGCTCGCAGGCTTCGTTATTGAGTTAATGAACAAAAGAAGAACTTAAAAATTCAAATTATTAGCTAGAGAGGGCAATAGCAATGTTTAGTTTCAATCATAGTGAGTTTGAATCCCGTTTCTCTTTAACTACAAACCCAGTTTGTGATTTCAATCGGATATTCTGTTTTAATTCATCCTCGAATATTAATTGCGTTTCGAGCGTTCTGATTGGTTCGCTCAATTTCGATTATCAGCTCATATACCGAATGGCCTTATATGGAAACCTTGCGCGGGATGTAAACAAGAATCAAAGGCCCAGAAATGTTACCAAATAGGCGATTGCACTATCGGGTCACAAGAACCACTTGCTGTGACTGAATTAAAAACATTTTTTAAAATGATGCTCCTTGGACTGTTTCTTGCGTGTGAGGATCACTCAGACTTGCTTGAAGTTGTTGACTTCGTTGACAATAAATGAATAATTCATGAAGAGTGGTACCTGGTTTTTCCCAGCATGTCACTCGAACCCGCTTGCCAGTCAAAGGGTCACAAGACCCGCTAGTGCGAATCGCTTATTTAATAAAACAATTATTACATTCGCTCACATTGGATATGAGATGATTTATAGCTAAACTTGGCGCTTCGCCCCTCGTTGGCTATTTATTATCCCATATCGACTGCGCGCTGGGAGTAACTGTTGAACATCACTCAGCGCATCAATACCCTCATTAAGTAACCTAAAACCGTTTACAACGACTTTCTTTCTTGTGAACTTTGAGTATATAAGTGTATTTGTGTTGATCCTTCAACATTACCACAGGGTTGGTATGACGGAATGTATTACTTGATAACGATGGGTGCAGACTGCGGATTGGCTGACAAGCATGGTAGATTACCGGTTCATGTGGCGACCTACTACAGCTCGGAGAGGTAAGGATGATGGGAAGGGATCAAAATAATAGTCTAGGAGCCTTGCAAACACCAATGCAAGAGCCAATCATAGGTGTTAAAACCACAGACAGCGGCTGGGGTCTGTCTCTCTCTAATGTCCAATGATGTTTGCAGATACAAAACAATGAATAAAAAACAAGGCCAGGCTGGTTAAGAGAGAAGGGGTGCATTTTTTAAATGTAATCAAAGGAGAAGGAACCGAATCCAACAAAATTAGGTTTGGAGATATTTAGGTTTTTCAAAGGGTTAGCATTGGACCAGAAACTTCTGTGATTCATATTTGTTTTGGATTTTCCCATACAAATATGAATCATTTAGTAGTAAGACTGACGCGGATAGCTCGACGTTTCGACGGCATTCTGTCATCATCTCCATGAGGTTTGTTCTCCATGTTGCATACGGGGAATATAAACCAAGGTTTTTGAAGGTCCAGTGTTCAAAGGGATCTAGTTAATAATACAAACAAAGATAGTGGAATGTCCGTTGTTCAAAGGGTTTCAAGTGAAAACCTTAGCCTTAGTCGAGTCCGATTGTACATTGAGATAAGGATTGTATTTCTTAATAATTAGGATCTCATAAATCAGGCAGTCGAGTTTCCCATAGCATTTATTCGGCGTTTTGAAGTTCTTTGCTTGAATAATCGATGTTAGGCTGACGTCATGACTTGTTTGGGTGTGTTTACAAATTGACGAGGAGTTGCGGCGGTGTTCTCCTATCATCTGGAACAGGTGCCTGGTGGCGAAGCCTATCTATTCTGAATTGCACAGAGAACATATTTAAATCTAGCTGTTTAACACCAAAAGTAGCACCTTCTAAACCATTTTCAAGCCCACTAGTGTGGGAGTTGAGCCCAGGTCTCTTTCAAGCCCCCTCGTTCTGGTGGGAGTCGAGCCCAGGTCTCTCGTTTGGCACCTGGCACGGTACGACTTCATCTTTTGGGAAGAGTGGACATCTATATACTTACTCCTTCCTAATCTCAGCTTAATTTCAGAAAATTACCCAGGAGCAGAAGTTATTGCCCATTCTTCCCAAGAATTGAAGTCATACCACTGCCAATTGCCGCAAGAGAGATCTGGGTTTGACTCCTACAAGACGCTTACTAGGGGGCTTAAAAATGCTTAAGTTCGTGCTACCTTTGGTGTAATGTCTACAAAGTCTACGAAGTCTAACAATACCGAATAGAGTTCCCACCGGGTGTGGTGATGAATACATTAAGTACCTGTGTGAGTTGGTTTGCAACGGCACTAGTTGTCAATTTATACTCTGGCATTGGATTTTCGTTTTGAGAGATGGCCGGTGAAAAAAGCAGCTATTGATGAACGCCCTGGACTGCCTTGAAGCCACATCTCGCTATAGAGATGAATTAGACACATGCACTGATAATCGTTTTATAAAAACGGATTCGGTTATTTATTTGAATAGCTTCTAAACATTACGCCACGGCAATCCGCCAAAACACAAGACGATCCCTAAACCCATCTATCCCCTTCCAGAAATTAGTTACTATAGCAACTATGTACAACAATAACAAATTCCGATGTGTTTTTTCTATCATTATTTCAGTGCTCTTGAAGTTTTGCTGAACAATATTTCTCTTGAAGAGAAGAACCGAGGCGATAACCAGGTATTTAAACAGTATTTAAAATTCCTTTGTAAAGTGTAACAGTCAAGTGTCGCGTAAGTTTAAAACTTTAAAAGGTTGTACATTGTTTAAATTGTAGATCTAAGCAATTGCCTTTCTTGCTGTTGTTGCCGTGCATGTTAACCAATGTGCTTTGTTTTAGGTTTGTGCCAACCGTTTGAAAACCTCGTAATCAAATATTTTTTCTCACGATGCGATGTGAGAAAATAGTTTCTTTTGTTGAGGGCATCTTTTAACGTGAGGTTAAACTGCAGAAAACATTTGAAGTGTTTAAAAACCTGTAACTTTTGTTATACGATATTGTTACGTTCAACATTTTTTGAGTTGGTGTTAGCTTTTTTTCCGGTAACGATGTCATTGCACAATGTGAATTAACTAGTATTTTTTAAAACTCTGTTGATACGCGTCAACTTTCAGTAGTTTTTCTGCTTTCAACTTGAGTTTATGTTTTAAGGGAATGACTGCACTTCACTGGGGCGCATTTCACAGTCGTGATGGACACATCAAGCTGTTAATAGAGAAGGGAGCAGAGGTTCTAGTGCGGGACACTGAAGGCAAGACTCCCCTGCACTGGGCAGCTCAGGTGAGTCAAATGTACTTTTGATTAGGGCAGTCCATTCCAAGTAGCTGTAACTTTGGCTCTAGTGCAATGACTAGTCCAGGTGAGTCAAGTGTGGCTTCAACGTTTCCCCGGTGTTCGGCAGTCCAGTATAAGTAGCTTTGCCCCGTTCCTCCATTGGGCGACCTGTTTGAGAAGATGTACCTTGTGTCCCTCTGCACTGGACATTTCAACGAGTTATGTGTGACCTTGTTGACCTTCACTGGAGGAAAGGTCGATGTAGCCTTAACCCCCTACACTGGACATTCCAGGAAAGTATACTAATGTAATCTTTAAAGTTCATCTTAACGCCTTAAAGTCTGATTTGCAAATCCATGATTTTGCATTTCACACTCCTCGACTTTTTGTACAGTTAGAGGTCAACAATCTTAAGGTACCTAATATTATAGTTTATGATGTCCGTTTCATTACCCAAAAAAGCCTTCAAAACTTGGTTCACTGT
Source organism: Hydrozoanthus tunicans (assembly GCA_026413305.1). Taxonomy (NCBI): domain Eukaryota; kingdom Metazoa; phylum Cnidaria; class Anthozoa; order Zoantharia; family Hydrozoanthidae; genus Hydrozoanthus; species Hydrozoanthus tunicans. Next base: position 32,705 of record JAOBAT010080641.1, on the reverse strand, counting down.
ATGTTGCAATGATTAGTGAAAGATCATCACTTAATATACAAGCATCAAACTATTCAGCTGAGTGGAGCAGGGGAATATAAATTAATGTTTTCTTGTTTGCGATGCAATTTTGACCTCAATTTCACATCTTACATTTCAGAACGGTAATTTGAGCTCGTGTGAGGTGTTGCTAAACAGTAAGGGAAGTCAGCACTTGGTGAACGGCAAAGATTTCACAGGGAAAAGTCCTGTTCACCTGGCAGCCGCTGCAGGACACCGGGCTGTTTTGGAGAGGTTGTGCAATGAGAAGCACACTAAGGTTGCTTTAACTGACAACGACAACAGGTACTGATGATCATATATAGTTGTTTTTTCAGTTTGGTAACTGATAATGATAATCTATATACCGTTACTCCTTGTTTATCACAGAAAAAGGCCAGTTTTGTTTCAGTACAAAAACCAAAAAGCGAAGTCCAAGACATTACCTTCCCTTGTCGAGTTTCGCTAGGAAAGAGTAGAGGTAGCCATTTAGTTAATTATTTCAACCAATCACACGCTGCTCTTCCTCAAATGGCGGGAAAATCTCACTCACGAACGATGTACACAGGTAATTTTGAAGAATTGTGCTTAGATTATTTTAGAGCCCGTTATGTCTCCTTCTCAGGAACAATTAGGCCTGTATCATGAATAAGATTTCGGGAACAAGTGCTATCGACTGAGCTGTTGAGCTATTTAACCTAGATAGTTAGACTTTTAGCTCCTCAAAAGCATAGGCATTTAACGATCCCCTCCCTCCATCTTCTCCTGTCTTGGGCTAGTCTTTCTAAGGTTTTCCCAGTGTGGCCCAAGTCCTTCATTTCTACCTCCACATCGCGCCTCCAGGTGTTCTTGGGGCGTCCTTTTTTTCGCTTACCTTGCAGGTTCCATTTCAAAGCTTGTCTCGTAACACTGTCTTGATGTTTCCTTAACGTGTGACCGATTCATATACATTTCTTCACCTAATTTGCGTTTGAATGGCCTCTTTGTTTGTTTACAAAGATCTTCGTTTGTTATTATGTCTGTTCAAGATATCTTCAGGATCTTACACAAATATTTGTTGACGAATGATTGCAGCTTGTTACTGGATGATTTGATGTTTCTCCTTGTCTCTTATATACAACAAGACACTTTTCACATTAGAATTGAAGATTCTGAGCTTTGCTTTGCAGATGACACGCGAATTCCATCATTTCTTCAGCAAGTTCAAAACCATTCTTGCTTTGCTGATTCTGACTCTGATGTCTTCGTCAGTTCCTCTATTCACACCACCTGTGCTTTCTAGGTATACAAATTTCTTCTAGATGACTGTCACTGATTTTAATTGAATTATTTAACGACTATAGCAAAGTTATTTAATTAGCTAGTCATTCAATAAGTCGTTTGTCCCTAAGTAAAAAATCAAAAGCTTCTTACCTCTTTGATTGCAACAACTTTGTACTTCTGTCTTTCAGAACGCCGCTCCACTGGGCTGCAGCCACTGGGCATGCGCAGTGCGTAGCCGTTCTGTTGCGGTTTGGGACCGACAAAGATTGTAAGGACAGGCAAGCAGCTACCCCTTTAATGTATGCACAGCAGGGGAACCACTTGAGGTGCTGCCGTCTGCTTATGAATCATGACCCTAACGATCCTCTTAAGACCGAGGTCCCTTCAGATGAGAGTAAGTGTTTTTAACTCATAAACATTAAATTCACTTCTTGCTCTTTGTTTACCGATGTAGGTGTAACGAGCTGTTTATCCCCATAGTTTTGCTAAAACATCAATCTAACGTCTGTTTGCTTTATTTTTTGCTGTTCGTCCCTATGTTACTTCAACCGGTGATTTTTGTTTGTGTTAATAATTTTTTGCGCTTTCTTGGCAATTTGAAGCTCTTTTATAAACAGTGAAGAAGCCGCTACAGTCGCTATGCTGTTTCATTAACTTACAAGTTCTTTTCTTCAATGTAAGGAACCTTAGGTATCTCGTTAACCTCATTGCTTCGCCGATACTGTGTAATGGCCCTTCGTTTTCCCTCGACGAAAACGTTGCACGCTTAAACAGCATAAAGTGAATGTAAAATGTTTATGACAGCAGCCACGTGTTCCGTTATTAAGCAAAGCTTTATTTAATGGCCCGTCAGAATCCTCCAATCTGATTGGCTGACGAGAGGGTTAGACTATCTTGTAACGACCGCGGGCATTACAAACCTGTTTTTAACTTTCTAATATATTTAGGGACCGTTTTGGCTTAACATGATTATCCCCTTGAAGACGCCTAGCTTCGTGTCTAATTCGGATACAAAGTCTTCCAACAAACAGTATCTTAATCTTTGAAGGCAAGTCGCCAAGATCCTGCACTTCGCCCAGACCTTGTAGTAACAACCAAGTCTTCATTTTGTGGATCACATTCTTCGCTATGGCTCTCTTCATCAAGATCATTCAAAACAAGATCATCATCGTCACCGTCCTAATCATCGATCACTGTCAGAATCATTGTCACTACATTCCGAGTCAACTCTGTTATCTAATTCATGGACAACTGCTTTGCGCTTTTCTGATGCAGTACCAATTTTTCCCTGCTGCTTGCCCTTTGATTCTCTTTGATTGCCGTAAAAAGTTCGTAAAAATCCAACAGATAACTGACTTATTTACTTGGAAATATCTGACCACAGTCTTGTGGTATGAACCACGCTACGCTGGCGGTCCGTACGTAAGTACGTAATAACCTCGGTATCGGTTAATAAGTGTTAGTTATTGCGGGGTTGCGAGCCGGCAAGATAAAAAAATCCTTTAATCTGATTGGTTCGTGAGCGGGCGATATTTTTCGGTCTTGCCCGTAGTCAGTATGAACACACGTCAATTTTTATAAAATGACACGAAAACTCTGGGGGAAAAGTAAGAACGTTTTTCTGCCGCTCAGGAAATCCATATTGAGAAAAATGATGCCCTCGTTGTACATACGGACTTAGGCCTTTGGCCTCTCGGGCCTTACCCAAGCCCTCTTGGAGAGACTTTTTAATACTTTGACCTGCAAATAACATATATTTATTTACGCTTCTCCAGAAATAAGCCGAGATGCTAGTTATGAGGAAACAGAGCTTAATCAGATAGCGCGTTCTCGAAGCGGCACAGCCCCAGCTATCATAGCCGAGAAAGAGGGAGGAGTCACTATAGAATTCAGCTCCGAAAACCTGCCTATAAGTGCCTCCATTCCAATCAATCTCACCGACTCGGATACTATGTGTGAAGGATGCAACGACACAGATGATAATGAAGTAGTGGAAATAATGAACGGCTCCAGCAAAACGCTTGAAGTGACGTTTGATGTTGACCCAGCTGAGAGTTTTCCTCCCACAGGTGGGCCTCAGCGTTTTCATAGTGTAGAAATTTAGTGTCAAACCTTCCGCACAGAGATAACCGCTGCCTGGTTAGTCAAGTTGGTAAGGCGCCAGTCTGTCGTGCGGGAGGCCCTGGTTCGATTCCCGGTGCCGGACCTTCACTCAGGGTCTTAAAATAAGTGAGGAGAAGGTGCTGCCTTTGCTCTAACACCTGCAAACGGTTAGACCTTCGCGTCTTCTCGGATAAGGACGTCAAACCGTAGGTCCCGGGTGGCAGACCTCGAAGGGGACCTCGAGTCCTATTGTCTGTTCTCCCGTGACTCCTTGAGTCAAAATGTTATAAAACAAAACAAATAAAAACAAGAGATTAAAAGTTTTGTCAAAAAGATTTGCAGTGACTGATTTTACAACGTGAAAAGGAAATGTTGCGGAGACGCATGTACAATAATTTTGACTGGCCATTACCAATCTTGATCATGTTTAATAGGATAATTTATGTTACAGCTTTTTAAATGTTTTTCAAAAAATTACGGACGGAAGTTAAAAACAATGGGAGATAATGTTACGGCAAGCAAATAGAGATACGATAGAAATAAATTAACTTAAAAGTAAATAGGTCACTATTCGTCACGTTTGTTCTTACCGAACGGTTGAACTGTGTTAACCTTGCTGAAAATAAAAGGAAAAGTTGAGTAAGAATAACAACAAAAGTACAGGAAAGTTTGAGGTGTTGGTGTGAAGGTAAAGGTAAAGAAAAGGTGAAGGCTGAAAAACGTTGCTTTAAGGTAAAGGAAAAGAAAACGGCAGGGCTTCAGGTTTAGGGCGGCGAACGGCGAATTTCGCCGGGCCTACAACCAATTTTCTACCTCAATTCTCCGGGTGAATATGTCTATTCGCCATTGAATCATTTTGCAAAAATGTCAGTTTAGAAATTGGTATGTTGAATGAGATGAATAATCCATATGTTCGTCTTAAATTGCCTTGAAGTGTTTTCCATTATGTTGAAAATTCTCACCGATGATGTAAATCAGAGTTAGAATTGCCGCCACAAGGGTATGCATTATGAAAACACACATAGCGGGAACAAGCTTTTTTGTTTACCACTGGACGAAAGGTGCTTTTCAGTAATCAAATGATAAAAGGCCACCACATGTTCAAGTTTCATTCATAGTAATGCTAATGGTAACGTGAAACAGCTGGAGATTGTACAAGAGTCTCCGGGCCGTTTAGAACTACGGAGAGTTTTGAGCCAGGTGGTAGAAGTTTTCCCCACCTGAGCTATTTCAAACCTGAAACGGTTACGGTAAAGAAAAGTGAAAATAAAGGTGAAGGTAAAAACAACGTGAATGTAGACAAAAATGAAGTTAAATCAAAGATAAAGAAAAAAAAGAGGTAACTGTAATGCAAAAGTATAGAAATCGGGATAGAGGTGGAGGTGAAAGTAACTATTGCTGAACTAAACTAATTTTATTTATCTTCGTTACGCTGGGAGTGGTTGCCCATTCTCCCAAGCCAGTGGCTTTTGTTTAATCGCTCGACGGCACAGATCTCGGCGTGAAATTCGATTTTGTGGAGGAAGGAAAACCGGAGAACTCGGAGAAAAACCCTCGGAGAGAACCCGGGTCCACAGAGGTGGGAGGCACGAGCGCTAACCACTCGGCCATCCTGACTCCCCTAAACGTTAAGGGTAGACTTGAAGGTGACGGTAAAACTAGTGGCCAAGGTTAAAAAGAACAGTTTTTGTACCAGTTGTTCGGTATGAACCCTTTCGGCAGATCTTCTGACTGTGAATGGCGTGCACTCCTCGGGGAGTGAGGCTGAGTACAGCAGTGATGACGACGGTCGCTACCCCCCTCAGATGGTGTTGACCCCGATACCAGCTTCCCCAGTACCTCCCCACGAGATGGGCACCGAAGCAGCAAGACCCCCCATTTTGCCAAGGTTCAGTTTCGAGGTAAGGCTTCTGAAGACCTAAAATGCAAGGAAAATGGTTGTAAACATTTCGAGTTTTCCTGTGGTACTTTCATCTTTAATTGAGTGCAAATATAAATACATATAAAGACAAAACTAAACAAGTATTCCTATGCAGACTGGGCTTTCCAACACTGTTTACTAAGTGATACATGCATGATCTTTGAGGGTCTTTAACAGTTAGTCTGGTGTATATGGCTCCCATTGATATCATTCAGAGTTGCCTTCAGTTAATAATTGAGCAGGCCACGAGACCGAGATCCCCCTACTATTTTTCGACAAGTGTTTTGGGTTCCTTTAAGTCCACCAATAGGAGAGAGAAAAATTATCCTACGGTTTAACGTCCTTATCCGAGAAGACGCAAAGGTGAAACCTTTTGCAGATGTTAGAGCGAAAGTAGCACCTTTTTTAGTTGTTTTAAGACCCTGAGTGCCTGCACCGCCGACCAAGATAGCTTTGATAGCTGCACCATTCCAAAAAAGTTGATAAGCAGACTAAAGTATCGTATCTTCAGGGCCAAATACCTGTCGGGAAGCAATCGTTGGCAACAACAATGGAGTTGGCCCCCCTGAAGGGAAAAACTATCCCGGATCATCTGCGCTTGGACATCAGTTTTTCTTCAGGCACATCCAAACCAGTCGACCTCAAACAACCAGTTTCTCCTAGTTCGGGATTAGCTGAATCGCCACTGGCCCCTTTAAAGGTACCTTGCCGTTGCTTTACTTCACCCTTGAGGGACAAGTTATTATTCATAACAGACTAATCCAAGGGGAGGACAAAATCTTTTGACGAAATCTATATTTAACCTTAAGAAACTCTAACGTTGGTTTTAAATCTACCGTAGTACTAAATCTAAAAGTACCTTAACGTTAAACCTATAGTTATTCTAACGTTAAACCTTATAGTACTTTAGCTTTAAACCTACAGGTACCTTAACGTTAAACCTACAGGTACCTTCACGTTAAACTTACAAGTACCTTAAATTTAAGCCTACAGGTACTTTAGCGTTAAACCTAAAGGCACCTTAGCGTTAAACCAACAGGTACTTTAGCGTTAAACCTACAGGTACCTTAGCGTTAAACCTACAGGTACCTTAGCGTTAAACCTACAGGTACTTTAGCGTTAAACCTACAGGTACCTTAGCGTTAAGCCTACAGGTACCTTAGCGTTAAACCTACAGGTACTTTAGCGTTAAACCTACAGGTATTTTAGCGTTAAACCTACAGGTACCTTAGCATTAAACCAACAGGTACTTTAGCGTTAAACCTACAGGTACTTTAGCGTTAAACCAACAGGTACCTTAGCGTTAAACCTACAGGTACTTTAGCGTTAAACCTACAGGTACCTTAGCGTTAAACCTACAGGTGATTTAACGTTAAACCTGCAAGTACTTTAGCGTTAAACCA
>JAOBAT010080641.1:0-25897 GCA_026413305.1 Hydrozoanthus tunicans | reverse complement strand
ACAGGTACTTTAGCGTTAAACCAACAGGTACTTTAGCGTTAAACCTACAGGTACCTTAGCGTTAAACCTACAGGTACTTTAACGTTAAACCTGCAAGTACTTTAGCGTTAAACCAACAGGTACTTTAGCGTTAAACCAACAGGTACTTTAGCGTTAAACCTACAGGTACCTTAGCGTTAAACCTACAGGTACCTTAGCGTTAAACCAACAGGTACTTTAGCGTTAAACCTACAGGCACCTTAGCGTTAAACCTACAGGAACTTTAACGTTAAACCTGCAAGAACTTTAGCAACTGATAAACCTACCGGTACTTAAGTGTTAAACCTATGTGTACCTTAACGTCAAACCTACAAGTACTTTAGCGTTAAACCAACTACTCTAGAGAGAACTTACCAATACATCTTGGACTGAAAGGGTTGATCTCTCTAGATGGAAAAATTTACCAGTACAACTGGGTCTCAAAGGGTCGATTCATTCAGATTCGACACAAGCAAAGTCCGAAGTTTGAAGTCGGTCGAGCACTTGAGATTAGTCTTTCTGCTGTTTATTTTCTTTTTTATCGTGTTTGTTTTGTCTTATTTTTACCAAATGAATAGACAGTTAGTGTACGGCCTTCGGAGCTAGAGGACCCCAAGTCGATCCCCTATGACTGTACGTCTATTTTGACTTTCTTCTGATCAGTGTAGCCGTAGCTTTGAATACAAGTTAAAATGGAGCACTGGTAGAGTGAGGGAACGAAAGGCACACTGTCTGCTTCCACTGATAACAGCCCTCTCGGAGAGCTGAAGAAACTACCTACGTCAAATAACGGGGCCAATAACTTCCCCTTTTATATTTTCACTAAAGCATGTAAAGAAATATTTATTAGGTATTTTTTCCAGAGATCAAAACAAATCAAAACGAATAACTATTGATAACTTAAATTTTTAGGTCATGAAACCCAAGCACAATTCGCCGTCTTCAAACAAACAACACACAAACGATGGTGCAGATTTCACCAAATCTCGAGCTACGCCCCCGATGAAACATGGGAACAGTTTTCCAACTCGCAAAGACTCGGTAGAGAGTCCAGATTTTAATAAACAATGGAACAATAAACGCGGAAGCAGAAAGCCGGATCTGTTGCTCCTTTCGCCAACAAGGTGAGAAACCATGTCAGGAAATGTTCCCTACTAGTATATATAGTTTATGCTGTCCTTTAGTAGCATTTCCTAAAATCCTGATGATGCTGTAGACCGGAGAAAGCTCGGAATTATGTAATTAGATATTTTAAGAACTTTTAGTAATTTTAAATCTCTACAGTATCTGTAGTCCTCATTTGAATTCAAGCTTTTACTAGTTCCCCACTTGGATTCGTATGCTCTTCATGTCATCAGTCGTTATCTTTATAACTTTGCTTCCTTTGATCAGTTTTTGTTTCTGAACAACAAAAAGATATATTCTGTATGTGTTGTGAAAGGAGAAGTTTGATCAATGTTGATTGGCTGGCTTGCGCTGAAAGGGTTCGGTTAGCCCAAGAAGATCCAGGGCTTAAAACGTCCCTTTAAAGAGCGTATGACAGGGTTTTACATTTTGGTTTTCGAAAAAATTAAAGGCCGGGAAAACCGTTACAAAAAGATATTTATCTCATGTCTCAAAACATAACGAATTAAAGTCCTGCAAAACCATTTTATAAAAAAGCTTCATCCTATGCCTCAAACCATTGCCGTTACATTCAAACATCCTCTATACCGTGCCCGTTTCCACGTTAGCCCTTCGTCAGAACATAGGTTTGGAAAGTTGTAACGTGCGCTGTATGTTCTAACGGGTTGTTTTCCATTCTTTCCTGTTTTCCGCAACTATCACAACGTCAAGCAAGAGTAACGCCCCTTGTTAATTATGTACTTTGCAGCTATTGGCCGTCGTTATTTTCGAATGCCAAAAGTATTAGAAGCAGTTCATGACTTGTGATCATTCTCAATTTTTTTCTTTTATCTTTTGTTGTTACCCGACTCCATCATCGTTCTTCGATTAATATTTTTATGTTTAGTGAAACAGAACCGGATCTCATTCGACGGACATCGAGAGAGAAGAAGAATTCCACAGGCAGCATTGGGCCTTGGACGAGCGGCCAGATGCTGCCAGCTATCTCCAGTCTCCACTCAAGCAATGTCAATCAGATCCAAGGCTCACTACGGGATCAATTAGGTAACAGCGACGGCACCAGTGAACAATAGAATTGCTTTGATAGTGTTAATAATAGTTATAACAGCAAGTAAGAATTCCATAATCAATAATAATAAATATTATTACAATTTTACTAGGCCAGACAGAATCCTATAATCTGATTGATTACTGAAAGGCAGGATTACCTAGTAAAGACCGCGAGCATTACAAACGTTTTTCCTTTAAAACTCATTCATATGCGCGCATGCGGACGGGATGGCTGTCTCCTCGTGCTTTTTATCGTCGCGCTCTTCTTAGGAACTTAACTTTGTTAATCTATCTTTACTTCGTGTTTTGGAGTTCACATGAAGAAAATATACTTTTTATTGAGAGAATTGTTTACCTAGCTGTGGACCAACTCGTAAATTACGACCCGAGGTTTGATGAATAATAGGCTTTTTTGTTCATTGTCTTAAAAAAAAAAAAAACAACTGTGGCAAATTAACAGGACAATATTGAATTTCAGTTCCATACTCACAGAAAATATTACCCAAATATTAATGAGTTGACTCTTTGCGCCTTTGATTTGCTCTCTTATATTTCGCTTTCTTTTTTGAATTTTTCTAATTGAATACGAAAAACCCATATAACGAGTACCTTACCAATTTGCTTAATCTACTGGGAAATTTTAGATCCCGATCTTGGGTTGTGAATCTCTGGCTATGCTCGGTCCGTACCTCAACCCCTCGGCTAGCCATCTTTTAACTCGACATTCAGAGATGACCCCCGGGGGTAGGGTACTCCGGGGTGAAAGGAAAAGGGATGACTATCGGAAAGGTCCCCAGAATACCCTACAAATACAAAGGCACGAAAATTACCTCACCTTATCACACCTCTCTCTCTAGAATAAATACCCTTTAAAAACAACAATTAAAATTAGAGTTGAAAATGAAAAATCTACCCATACTCAACTCCACGGCTTGGCCAATGCCTGCACGCATGCGCAAAACCGGCTCCACCCGAGCAACTATAGCGAAGTAAACAGGAACAATCGTGGACAGCGGTTTCGTCCTGTTAGGACTCATCAGCACGGTACAGCTTTTCAGCTATAAGAAAAGAGATGCAGGGGCGAGTTCAGAGAACTGCTTTAAGGCTGAGCCCCCACTGCATGCATGTGGGAATTTGGTTTGGGTATGCCAAACTCCAACACGCATGCAAACTCGTGTGAGTTCGCCATTGAGTTTCATTGCTTGTAGCTGAAAAGCTGTACCGTGCTGATGGGACCTATTAACAACACGAAACAGCTGTCCACAGTTGCTCCAGTTAATTTGCTTTGTTGTTGCTGGGGAGAAGCCATTTTTGCTTATGCGTGTAGCTGTGAGGGCGCTAGATATCGTTATTGTTGTTCCTGTTACTATTATTATTATTATTATTATTATTATTATTGTTATTATTATTATTATCAATATTATCCTTTTTACTATTATCATTAACATTATTGTTACTATTGTTTTATTGTTATCATTAATATTATAGATATCATAATGTACACTTAAAGCCTCAGTCTTGGTTCCAGATTCCAAACGAAGGGTGAAGAAGAAACCTGTACCAAAAAACAGAAGCATTTCTGAAGATCTTGGTAAGTTCAGAGGCGGTTAGTCCACATGATGCTCCTTACGTTTCCTTTACCTGATCAATGTCATTGATGATAATTAATCCAGGTATTGATAATGTTATTGTAAATAGCCAACAAGATGCGAAGCACTCGTACAACACCCTGCACGGTCAGGAACCACCTTAACGCCGACAGCGCTGCGAACCACCTAGGATCACCAGCGAAAATATTTTTCGTTACCTGGCACAAGATCCGTTTTAATCATGCAGTTTTAGTTTAATATTAGCTCTGCTCTGAGTAAGGTAAACATAGGATGGTAAATCCTACTTCACGAAGTTATACCAATTTTCATGAAAGCTTGTTAAGTAACGTTTTGGCAAAATTTAAGGCCGTGGGGAAGGGTGGGGTTGTAACGGGCAATTCATCGTAAATAAGTCAAACTTAATCGGTTATCATTCACAGACGCATCTTCAATATCAGTGGATGAAGTTAACCACGATGGCGAAGAGACGCAGCGATCAGCCAGGTTTCCCGACAAAAGGCTTCCAAACATGAAGAAAAAAGTCAGAAAAGTAATGAGCTGGAATGCGTGACTGCAAATGCGTGACTGCAATTTTGTGTGATTCAGAACCGGTTTAATCAGGCAAACTAGTATTAAAGATAGCCTGGATTTTCGGAGCATTCAGTGTTACGGAAATACATTTTAAAAGATGATAAACATTTTAGCAGAAAAATCTTTTTCAGTTGTTAATTTTTATGTAACTATAATATAACATTGATATAAGTTGTTTGTCAAGCGCGTCGGACTTTTATTGATATTAGCGCTTCACATAAGTTAAATTTATTGTTAATTTATTTAAGGCTGTGTATCCGCTACGCTTCTCATGTGTAACTCACATGATAAATATTTATCAGAGCGCGTTCAACTTAGAACTAGGTTAAAGGTAGGAAAATTGCCATACTACATACTTGTGAATAAAACATTTTAATCCAGAATTTCCCGTTTTTTGTTGCTACTGCCAGTTGGACAGAAGCCCCAGTGCTATATTCTTTAAGTATTCGTAAATGAGTTAAATAAAAAGAATGTACAAAAATGCTTTGTTTTACGCCGAACGAACCGCGACCCTGTACATTCTTTGTTTCAGGTGTTAGTGAAAATGTTTTGACTGGCTACTTGTTGATTTGTATTTCAACAGCTTTTGTGTTTTCTGCACGTTTTGTGCACGGTCAAGACCAGAAAACAAAAGAAAATGGCGAACAAAGACATACAACAATGGTTTCTTAACCAGCCTGTATATATTAACTATGGTTTGAAGCGTCGATCGTGTAGTTGATATCTCAATAAGTGATTTACTTTCCGTACTTATCCATAGTATGTATTAATTCATCATCCTTTACAACGAGGCCGGACCTCGTTGCTGACGAATGCTGATTTAGCGTCGATACCGAAAACTCAGAAACTTTGTAACAATTCCAGCATTTGTAACGAGAAAAGTAAACATCTCAGCTTTATTTTACCGAGTCAGCCTTGTTTCCCTGCTTAATTTTACTATCGTAGTTAAGGGCAACGATTTAGAAACTTCTAAAAGTTAAAACAGGGTCACTTCGAAAACAGATTGGTTTAGGAGATTTTAAATGAATTTTTTTTAATGAATTTTTTGTTGCCATCAAGAACACTCGTGGCAGCTCATAAATCAGTTACAGAGTAAGTAGGGAAAAAATCTCACACAGCAGTTGGTTGAGTAACAACAATTTTTTACCTTATTTTGATTTAGGGACGGACCAGTTGTTCTCATTGGGGGGAGGGGGGATGGAAAAATGGTTTCTCTGCCAATATTATTTACAAGTTCTTCCACTCCCCGCCCCCCTCCCCCCACGAGATCAACTGGTCCGTCACTTACCTGACCAAATCACGTGTAAAATAATAAGCGGCAAAAATCTAACACAACACCACTCGTCTGAGTGAATGGAGACTTTAAACAACCAGGAGAACAATGACGGCCGAAAACAAAGGTGAGTTCCGTGCAGGTCACCTACACGCCATGAGGGACCTTAAGCAAAGGTCGAGGACGCCAGCACCGCATAGACGGCGGCAGAACACAAAAGTGAATACAATAGCTGCACGTTGGAATGCACCGTGCGGGCCACCTGCACGCTGTCGTCTTAGGTCTCCTTCAAACACCGTATTTTAACCGTATCGAATTAAAATCACAAATTAAATTCGGTGAAAATACGGTGTTTGAAGCAGTGCACCAAATTAGATTCGGTAGTGAATTAAATTCGCTTCCACCTACCGGATAATATGGTAGAAATTCAATTCGTTGGAAATAAATTCGGTGTTTGAATCACCGGTTCAATTAGCTCCGGATCAAAATCAATTCAATTCGATACGGTTAAAATACGGTGTTTGAAACAGGCTTTAATTTTGGAGTTCTTGCGACTACACAAACGATAAACAGAAAATGTTCTCAATCTTCTTTTATCTTTATATAGGGAGCTTCAATCTTTTTCTGTTCACAGAGCGTCACTAGGACAAAAGAGAGGGCAAACGAGCCGGACATGCTCGGAAAGGTAAAGCAAGAAATGTGTTTTTTGGAAGCGTCGTCGTCGATGCTGCCATCCTTGTTGCTCAAGGTCTCTGTTGCCTTTAAAAATACAACGTGAAATGTTCAATTTTGGAGTTTTTAAGTCTACGGAAATGATAGTCAGAAAACTTTCACAGTTTCCTTTTATTTTTATGAAGGGAACTTTAATCTTTGTCTGTCAACAAAGCGTTACTAGGAAAAACAGAGGGAAAACGAGCTAGACGTGTCCTAAAAGGGCAATCCAGAAATGTGATTTGGTACGTTGTAACTTTCCAGACGAGGGCGTGCAGGTGACCCGCACGGTGCATTCCAACGTGCAGCTATTGTATTCACTATTGTGTTCTGCCGCCGTCGTTTGGCTATCGTAATAATAGGCTCGCTATAGGCCCATTTACACGAGTACTTTTGCCTTGACAAGTTTACCTTGACAAGAAAAAATTTCTCTTGTAGATGGAGAATAGTGGAAAAATTTTCCTTGTCAAGGAAAAGCTGGCAAAGAAAGGAAGAAAAAAAATGTCAAGTCTGAAATTTGCTGGAAAATGTGGCAGGAATATGATGCCCGGACGCAACTGAAAAATTGTCAAAAAAGTACTTGCTCGTAGAAACCTTGTCAATGAAAAATTGGAAAGGAAAACTTGTTGGTCATTTTCACGAGCAATGAAAAATCATCAAGTAAACTTGTCAAGGAGAAATTGCTCGTGTAAACGGGCCGGACAGTGTTAGCTGGTGGGTGAAGGTTCTTTATACATCTTTACATCTCCTTGCACTGTATTAAAGCGTTGCTGTTGGTCGAACTGAAAGAACAATTTGTATACTTTGCGGTTGTAATTCTTGCAATTCCAAGCAATAAGTTCATATATTTGGTACTAATTGTCATAGTTAATCTAGGAGCTGGTTATAAAAGCCGGCAAACTTCAAAAGGGAAATACGAAGAAAATCTATGCAAAGATTCCGTGCACATTCTTTGTTTCAGGTGTTAGTGAGAATGTTTTAAATGGCTAGTTGTTGATTTGCATCTCAAAACCTTTTGTATTTTGTGCACCTTCAGGACTAGTAAACAAAAGAAAACGACGGACAAAGACCTACAACATTGGTTTTTTAACCAGTCCCTAGGTTAATCATGTATTTGTCGAAGCGAATGAATTTTTTCCGCGACTTGGTTTTCAGGCAACACGCGTTCTTGTGTTTGGAATAATTTCAATGTAAAGTCAGCGAAAGGTCAACAGTAATATTGAGTTACGGTTTCAGCGATTTAACATAAACATATCATAACATAACATTTTATATTTGTAAGTACGTGCATGTTATCTAAATTATAAAAGGCTAGAGAGTTCGTTACAATTGACTAGCGTTTTGTTTTTTCGTAATTTGTGTATTTTGAATGCTTTATAAAGGCATTAAAAAGTAAAGTAAAATAATTGAGTGTTTTCGTGTTATCCACAAGTCATTTTTGTTACAATGGTATAGAAGTAAAGCGACGGCTGTCTGGTTAGCCAAGAACTTTGGTACGTAAGGCGTGTTTTTTCTGTGGGTACCAAATGCAACTCAGTGCACAGAAGACAACCATAAATTTTGACGGATGAGAAACAATTTTTAGTTGACCCAGATCATAGTTTGACCAAAAACTTCGTTTTATCACTGCAGTGGTACACATTAACTAGAAAGCCTTTGGTTACCTTAGAAGCTAGACATTCCTAAATATTCCACTATATTTAGTTAATTATCTTTTTTTCCATATATGTTAAAAAGAATCTATTTATTGTAACTTAAAGATCAAATATGAAATGTGAAAAAAGTATTAGTATAGAAAGAGGTGTAAGGCGCTGAACAGTTTGTCGTGCGGGAGGCCCGGGTTCGATTCCCAGTGCCGGACCTTCACTCAGGGTTTTAAAGTAACTGAGGAGAAGGTGCTGCCTTTGTTCTAACATCTGCAAACGGTTAGATCTTGGCGTCCTCTCGGATAAGGACGTTAAGTAGATCGTTCGGTCGTAACAGTTTCACAGTCGGTGTAAATTAACACAACTGGGGGGGGGGTTCAATTAATCGAAGATACAACACCCACTGTACGTTTGTTTTGGTGACGGTGACCCTGCACCCTACGAGGTTTTGTCTAAAATGTGTTATAACGCGGCTTGGGAGAGGTTCGAACCTTACCTCGTCGTGCTATGTTACACCTAAGGCCTCCACTTTGTCCTGTTCTTCACACTGAGTACACAAACCCCGTCCCACGACCTCCAGCCTACTTCCCACTCTCATCTTTTATAATGTTAATTCTACGCCGCGTTGCTTTCGGCCTGCTCCCGATCCTACTTCTTCCTTCCAGATTTCATGTCAATGCTACTTAGTGTTACACAGTGATTTTACTTGGCATTTCGTAGCACTACGAACACCAGATTCAGAATTATGTCATGATGTTTTGACCCTGAAAGTTGTGGAGTTCTGAAGATTTAGCAACAGATCTTGTTAACAACGAATACAAATGACGAACCGGCAGCCGGCCAAAGAATTCGAAACACCAAATGGCCGGCAGTGTATATAATCTTTTTTCAATAGTTCAACAAATCTACGAGTGTTAATCAATTAAAAGTCCCCAACATTTATCAAGGCTGATTACCAACAAAGAGCCTTTGGGCTTTTCTGACTACAGAACGGTTTCATTTCAACTTTCTGTCTTTCTTCGGTAGAGTAGCGATGGCTTGTTCGACATGTTTAAACGTACACTTTAGAATTATGATAAAGGAAATTCCAGCTTTAATTTACACAATGTTTTGATCTCGTTGGCACTAAGCGGAAAGCTAGTCGTTTTTGTCATAATTGTTTTGCTTATAAAATGTTTAGGATGATAGGCTAAAGTTTTCTTTAAGTATTTTATAAAGTTCTTGACACTGTTTGCTAGCTAAATTCCGAGGGAAGAATTTTGCAGTGCAAAATGTGCTTGTCTGTTTAGAGTTGGTTTATCTCGTGCGATGAACGCCCTCTATTATTTTTCTTCAAAAGGTGTTTGGTTCATTGAAGACAATACGCCAATTATAACGGTGGTAAGGGTTCATAGCGAGGTGACGGGCTGGTTCAGAATTAGGCTTGATGTATTCATGATCATTCTTCCGCACGGTCAAATTCCGTTTAGTTTCGCCGCAGCGCGGTAAACAAAATTCCACTTGTGTTAGTTTTAATGATTAACAAAATTGGACGATCGCGAAGCGGTCATAGTCATCACAATTTCCCCAAAACAAAATTAGCTTTAAGTTGCATTTTTTTCATTTAATATCTTCAATAGTTGTTATCTAATTAAAGTTACAAATTCCTCCATTTTGAAAAACGCCCCTGTTTCGAAGGGTAAGTTAAGTTGCTATAGTGATTGTAATCAATGTTCTGATTGGTGGATTTAGCTAAAAGGACTTAGTATGATTGGCTCATGGAACTGTCCAATTACAGCCAGCTGTTTAGAAAATTGTAATTTTCAATGACTTAGTTCGTAAGTAAATTAAGCAAGCATTACACAGAAGGCTACTGCCCAATTCCCCTGTCCATTCTTTTTGCTCCTTGTGCATGGGAGACAAGCGACGTCTAGGTTAAACAGAACTGGCAACAAAAACGGCAGTTTTACATAGGTTGAAACTTTTACCAGTACTCTTTAGGGAAGAAAAATTGCATTCACTAGTCTCACGGTACTAGTAGAGTCCCAGTAAATTTTTTACTGCATTTCCTAAGACCTTGAAAAATAAACAAGAAAAAAAACACATTTAATTGGTGATAATAGAATCTTTTACCAATTTAGACAACCTGTTTAACGGCAGACTCGCTAGCCTCTCTCCTTTAGAATAATCTTAGAGTCGACAATTCTAAAATAACCCCGCGGTACGATTTGAACAGTGCCAGCTCCAAGGCGTATACATTACTGAAGAAACGGCAGTACCTTCGTTGCAGCACAACATTTTAAAAATCCACTGTCCTCTAAATTGATTTTTATATACTTTGCTGAAACTTACAGTTTTTACAAAATGCTAAACAACGGAACTCTATCTAACTTGAATGAGAAACTCCTTAACCCAAACGATTGTTCCTGCACGAATCAGAATTTTTTTAAATCTTCAAGAAACTTTGAACCAGTAGTCGAAACCCGTCTTGAAGAGTAGAAATGATTGGTGTTATTCACTCTAACTTTTGAACCAGTTGATGAAACGCTATAAAGTGACCATTCATTTTGCTTGTCTTGAAGAGTAAATTTGATTAGAGAAGTTTATTCTAAACTTTGCTTTAGTTACTGAGTCCGGCCTTTGAAACAGCCTTTCATTTTGCCTTTTCATTTTATCTTAGGAAAATCTGAGTCAGTTCTGAGGCAACAAACTTGGAAACCCTTGGATATTCGGTAGGAAAAGTATCGAACTGACCACGAAAAAATAACTAAGGGTCGATTTCTATATTACATATATACATGCTTTGTTTTAGACACTGCGCACAATTTGGATTATCCTGCACAACATTTGTTAATGAAAACATTTCGATAAAACATTTTCAGTTATATTAATTTGTGTATCAATTTCTTCGTTTCACCAAAAATATCGTTGCAAACGTCCCATAAACATGTATTTTTTCATGTATAACAAAATAACGTAAAATTCGTGCTATCGAGGTAACGCCCAACTAATAATGATATTCCGTTTCAAAAATTCAAAAGATGAATCAGTCTACACTAGAAATACCTAGGTTGAATGACAGCGGTGCTATAGTTTCTAATAAACTGACAAAGCGCAACTCAACCTTTTTATGAGAATTGTGGATTAAGCTATAAAATGTAATAATTAATTTGTCGAAAGCAAAATAAAAATATCAATAAAATTTTACCAATTTTGACTGAGCAGCCGAAGAACTATACCCGAGTCTCCAAGTGTGGCGTGTGAGGAGGAACAGAGCACGGACAAAGCTATAAATGAGATCACAGGCTTTCTCGTACTTCAGTAGTTTTCGCTTTCTGGAAGATTTGTGTTCGGTTCGGTTTCCTCGAAGTTGTGTATTGTGAAGGGGCATTTCAACAATAAAGCCGCCATTACCTCCTCTGACATCAAGGAAAAATTCGGAAGTGAACTTGCTTTTTGAACGACGTTAATTACATATACAGCAGGAAACGTTCCTGTCATTCAAATCAAACAATCTATATTTCGTTTGATAGCTTAAGACAAGCAGATTTTTGCCAAATTCGCAGGTAAAACGGATCGAGTTGCACTTTAACTTTAGACACGAGTATGAAGACTACACAAGTCGGCCGACAGCAGGCAAAAAAAAAAGATGGATGCCGGGTGTGCACATATTCAGAATGATCATATTTACATCATACAGTTTCAAACAACATCAGACACAAATAGCTTATTAAACACAAATAACAGCTGGTTATTCGATCCCAAATCCCTCAGCGTTAGAGACGGCAATAGTTAGTTTGTGTTTCAGAGTTCGTCTGCTCTTGTACGGAGGAAGACAAAGTTGGTTGAAACAAGTGTGCGCCATAGGTAGCCTGCAAGAGAATCAAAATTGAAACAGATGAGAACGCTTTGGAGCACATTCAAATCTAAGATAAAGGAAATCTTAAAGTTCGTATGAAGTATATTTTATGCAGATTTGTAACTTGCTATGCCTACTTTTTGCAAAAACGAATGATGTTGCCGATAGAGAAATCCAAGTTTTCACCGTCTAAACTGTGCGAAGCATCAGTAAGCACTGGGTGCGGAATGAGCTATGTATATCCAGTTATTCCAGATTATAATCCAGTTTTCCTTTAACACACTTTTACGAATTACGTACTGTAAAACTAGTAAGTTCTAGCTTAGTTTGACGTTATAATTTCCACTTTCCAAAACAGAGATTTTTATAACTTTCAAAGGAAGTTTATCTAGCAAAATACCCGAAGGGATCAAAGAATCGACATTGTTCTGGTTCTAACGTTTAAAATCAACAGAACTTAACACCCTATTGTTTTCACTTCCAGATCTCCTGGGAGCTTGCTTAACATCTGCAAGAAGAAAATTCTTGCTAGCTCACGCGACCGCGTTTTGGAGAATCAGCAGTTAAAAGAAAAAAAAAGAATATTCAATGTTTCACACGTTATGGATGAAAAAATATTTAAATCTCCCGCCCTTTGTTTAGTCAGCTATCGATATTTGCCCAAATATGGACATTCCGATTTAGGTAGCACAAAGAAGGTGATAATCGTACTAAAGAAAATTGAAACCCTATGATGTACTTGTAAAACAGAAAAGTTTATATTATTGCTGAATCATTTCTGGAGCCTAATGGCTCACTGGGGGCGGTGCCAATCTCCGGTTCTGTGGAGTTAACCAGATAGCAACTCTTGACTCCCCCTAAACAGGACACTAATCCATCACAGGTTAGCAGCCCTCAGCAGAACTGGTACTCATTTATACAGCTGAGTCGTCTGGAACAAGTGACTTGCTCTAGGACACAGCTCGCTGATCTGACCGGGGCTTTAACTCGTGATCCTTACGATCGAACGAATCAAATAGTAGCTTACATGTTGGTGCTGTGAGCAATTTCCATTTTCATGATCTTGAATTCCATTTCTCCCATTCCACCGATTGGTACCCGGTCGCTTCCAGTGGCAAACAGTAGTAGTTTCTTCTTCAGGTCAGTAGAGAACCCCATCACGACATCCCAAAAATATCTGGAAAACAATCAAACCACACTAAACCTTGTGCCTCTTCTACACCTTAAGTGCGTGGTCACAGCGTACAGTTCTGGGATTTGACTTTAGCATAAAGTTCTATGTTAAGAAACATCAAGAGTGGTAACCTTGTCGAAAGTGTTCATATTACAAAACGAAAAATTCCGAAAATTTTCGAGTGTTGCATGCTTACAAACTGAATTATGAACCATTCAGGTTAGGGTAAGTATGTTTTTTGGTTTTATTGGCTTACCAACTCAAAAGTATCACAAAAAAAAGTTGTAAAAAAGCAAAATCTTTTCCTTGGCATGCTTAAAAACTTTCTCCTTTCATCTCCTTCTTGAAATATCGACTGAGAATTAAATGAAAACACCATAGCCGCTATTGCACTCGCAACTCAAGAACTACGATTGAGACGTAGAACATAACATTTTCAAATAGCTTCCATAAGTAAATATATACATACACTGCATAAAGTAAAGTTGTCAGCAAACACTGCTACTAACTACAATATATAAAATAGTTAATAGACAAAGAGTGTCTGGGTCGATTAAATATGCCATTTATTGAAATTAAGGGAAAGTAATTACAATCTACGAGGATGTAAAATGCTGACATTGCCCAAAGTAAATACTACTATGGATTTAAAACACTCAGACATGAAAGTTTGTGGAACAAACTACCAAATGAATATAGAAAAATATGTAATTATCAATTGTTTAAGAAACAAATATCCAAAAAAGACTTGGCCGGCCACTTCAAGTAGTGTTTTAGTTATTTGTTAATATATTTTAATTGTAAGTAGCTATATTGTTTAAAATTTTAATAATCATTAGTATTTTCTATATTTAACAAATTTTAGACAGACATCATAATTTTCTTTGTTATGCGTGTATATATATAATGTTGTGACTATTTCTATAAATTAGCTGTTTTTGCTAAGCGTTTGGTCACGTTACAAAATTATCTTATCTTAGTCATCTCAATGAAAGTCTTGCGAGATTTCTCCACCTTATCGTTCCATCGTTCTTTGTGTAACCTTCATAAACGGTTACTTTCCTTAGAGCCTCCATGTCCAGCTCTGGGTTGCCGCATACAAGCATTTCAACCTCTTCTGGTCTTAACATCTGCAACGGGAGACAAGCGGAATAGTTTGAGCAATAGCCTTACTATGACAAGCGCGCAAGGCGTAGTCGAAACCGACCAGGGTTCAGTTGTTCTAAGGCATAAGCTAAACTTTCACTCCAACAGAATTTATCAACATCTAAATTCTCCTTTTAGAAACAATGGAAAATAAGCTGATTAGTGCTTAAGCGAAGTATCAAGAAAGCGCTATTTTAATTAATTAGTTATCGTTTTTTGCATGTTAATTTTTAAATTAATGTAGTTTTATTTTCATATTTTTTCTCGATTGTATTTATATTTATATTTTTACGTAATTATATTTATATGTAGTTACCTTTAGAGGACCCCTCTGTAAACCACTTTTTTGTGATGTTGGCATCCTCAATAAAGATTAACTATTATTATCATTATTAAGGGTTCATTTGGATACTATTTTACCCACACTGCATTAGGAGCTCCTATTTTCTTAAACAACAATGGATACTTAAACCAATACTTTTAATTGTCAGTTGGTTAACCAGCTTTTAAAAACTGCTCCTTGAAGTTTCACCTAGCCCTGATCAAAACTTGAGAACTTCCTAAGGCCTTACCGCAACACCGTAATTACTATGCAATACCAATCCAGCAACCAAATACTTTGAGCGTTTTAAAATATAGCTGGAAGTTATCCGAAAGATTATGTTCGTCGTGGTAAAGTCCTTAAAGGTTCTGCTGGAATGTACAGGGGCCGGTTGTTCGAAAGCCGATTAACTTTAAACCAGGATTAACTCTTAATAAAACCTATTGGTTGTCATGGTAATTAACCCTGGATTAGGCTAATCGTCTTTTGAACGACCGGGCCGAGGAGGAGGTTATTAGGGGATGGTTCAGCGACTTACGATGAGTGCATTTGAAGCGCACACGCTGTGGAAGCCGTGGTAGAACGAGGCAAACTGTTGGTAAATGGATTTGTTTAGCAGGAAGTCCACATAAAGGCTGACGTACTCTGTTGAAAAATAAAGAAAACACTAGCTTCCATCAAACCCTAAAACATCATATTAACCCCACTGCTATATAATAGGTAACCGCAAAGAAAATTTAGGATTAATTTCACGAGGAACCACGCTATTTCATGTTTTTGGCATCGAAGGCAAGATTCTCACGCGAAAGGGTTGCAAAAACTTGAAGATGTATGAAAATCTTTTCGATCTCTGGAAACACTCAGAAATCTTCGCCAATGGTTTAAGATCGTTTCTAAGGCATTTTTATGACTTTTGAAAATTCTCGGAAAACCTTTGGAGACATTGCGTCACTCTTTCAAAAACGGCCGGGCCATAATGCAAAAAACTGTCAACATGAAAGAAATTCGGAAGGTGCCAGAGAAGCACGCGCCAAGTACCATTTAGGCATTTATTCTAATTCTGTAATTGACCCTTCCTGCCCTCGCAAATTTAGCTAGTTTCTTTACATAAAATACGTCTACTTCAGAGCATGCTGTATTGAGACCATGGGAATTGATTAAGAGAACTTCTGAAGATGGAAAACGAAGTTCTCCCAAACTGATAACACGAAAAGTATAAATCCTAGTTGAGAGAATTCACCAAAACATCATTTGGCGTGCTTGGGGTTGAAAGGGTCAAAGATGAAATTCTCCCAAACTGATTATATGAAAAGTATGAAGCCTAGTTGGGAGAATTTACTAGCACATCATTTGTCGTGGTTTCAAACATGTATAGGGCTGGAAGGGTCAAACCGCGAATCTGGGGCGGGAATGGTGTCAAACATCACGTGACGAGATGCGCGATTCGTCCTGACGAAAAACACTCCAGTGGAGTCCGAGCTTGAAAGAGTTTACAAAGTTTTTAAGTGTACACCGGGATATAAACAAGTCTAAATTTATCATAAAATAACAAATAAAATAACAGGATAGGATTACTTAAGCACTACAACGTTGCTTCAAAAGGGAGACAAGCGTTCTCTCTCGTTAAGTGCATAAAAACAGATAAGCTACGCTGGTCTTGTTAAGAAGCACGTTAAAAGGTAAGAATATTAAAATAAAGGTTAAAATTCGCACGTTAGATCTCGCGCATTATTTCATCAAGAAATAAAACAATAATTCACATGTTTCTTAATGAGAGTTTGCTTTGCATATTATACAAAACTTTTCGGTAATACAAAGCTTACAGCGTTTCATTGTGATAGAATAAGAAGCGGCTAATTTTATATATTTACCGTTCCGATTCTCGTTAGTTACAGGGATCTTGTCGCCGTTTCGTTTAAGGTTGTGAGTAACGACTTCGCCAAACTGTGAATACGACATCTGGAACACGCACAAAGCACGAAGAAATAAGTTTGGTAAGGGTAGGCGAGTTGACGTCAGCTGACGTCATTATTTACATTCTGCTTCATAAGCATACAACTTAAGTCGTAGAAAGAACAGAGATAAACAACAACCGACTTTAAAACTTGAGAATATTTATCAAAATCAATGAATGACTGAACTTTCAGTTCTACAAATGTAGTTTCAAATAAGAAATTACCACTAAAAAAAAAATGCAAAACAGCTGGAGGCAAGAACGATAATGAGCCATACATTTTTTGTAAAATTTCCAATTTTTAAGACCATACCACGCGTGCTCCAAGAATAAACGTTTTATAAAATTTAAACTTTTGATACTTTATAATAAAAATAATACAATTCGCACAATCTGTTAGTTAGTTTCCCGCCTAAATTCTTCAGCTCGCAAAACTTTCCATATAAGGTCATCTGATATATGAGCTAATAAACGAGACCAATCAGAACGCTACAAACACAATAAAGGTATAAATGTTTGTTATACACATAACGCACAGTGTATTACCTGAAACGTCTGGCAGAGATCTTCCTCCACATTGCCTCCATAATCCAGTAACTCTTGCAAGCCATGTGCGAGATCCTACCATCAAAAGAATAAGTTGTAACCAACAGTTCACTTCGCTCACCTACCGTTCACCCTCAGGGCTCGTCCGCTTTTCTCAAAGCAAAATTTAAGGACTTTTTTAGGACTTTTTTAAGGTAAGGTTATTGGTTTTTGAGGACCTGAGCCATGGGACATAAACCATCAGAACTGACCTAAAACATGACTTTTTACGATATTGTGGCAAAGACTGCACGAAGTGCTGTACGGATCTCCAGGTCTTGCTTGAAGCCACCCGGTAAGCTCTGCCCTTTGGAGCCAACATTATTGGAAAATGCATTCCCCGGGTATTGTTGAGATTTATCGAACTATCATAACAAAGAAAAAGTAAAAAGGACCATAGGACCATAAATAATTTTTGTAAAATTTAAGGACTTTTGAGGTTTTTAAGGACCCTGACGAACCCTGCACCCTAGCGCGATATCTACCATAATGCCTTGTGCGTTCACCTACCGTGATACTTTGCGTGATTATCATAATTTACCATGATGCTTTGCGTATTGACTGCCACTTCAAAACAGTGCACTTTATCAGTTTTTAACACGCGCTTTAACATTTCCTCTTGGTGTTTATAATTTTTTTCATTATGAAGAATGCAACACACCAATAACATCAGAATCCTCCAAATCCGTTCCACTGTTGAAAAGATC
This sequence comes from Hydrozoanthus tunicans, assembly GCA_026413305.1. Classification (NCBI taxonomy): domain Eukaryota; kingdom Metazoa; phylum Cnidaria; class Anthozoa; order Zoantharia; family Hydrozoanthidae; genus Hydrozoanthus; species Hydrozoanthus tunicans. The sequence goes on along the minus strand of JAOBAT010080641.1, from coordinate 8,168 downwards.
TTTGACAGAGCGATGCTTCTCTAGTTCTACTATAATTTACAGCGTCCAAACACGGAAGTGAATTTGGAAATTCGACTTTGTTCCCCATGACTAGGGGAGGCTAAGTCGTTTAATTTGGGTGGGGAGGGGAAAATTTGAGGCAGTAACTACGTAATGTACTTTGTGTCTAGGGAATCGTCTTCCTCAAATACAATCATGGTACAGTGCTGAATGAGTTTCAACAACTTTGTCTAAAGTAATATCAGTTTCGGCAAAATAAGTAATTATCAAAAGGAAATTATTCAAGACCAACAAACAGTACCGGCATTGCTTCTCTAAGGTCTTCCAGTCCAAGATTTGCGACCCCAACTGATGCGTTAGGGTTCTGATATGGTACAACAGCAGGACTCAACAATTTCTTGTAACAACAAGAAGGGAAGTGAATATCAAGGATGATGCTGTTGTACACGGCCAGGCCCATTAGCTGAACAACTGCTAAGGATTCTACGTATATATCAGATATTACTATCCAAAAAAGCACCATTATTATAACCATCATCCGTTATCTTTGCTCTCGTCTTCATCGTCATTTTCATGATCATCACCATTATGCTAATTGCCGTTTTCACCATCATCACCGTCTCTATTATTACTGTCATCATTGTCAACGTCGTCTTCATCATCATCATCATCATCACCAATGATGTTATAGCCGCCGTCGTCATCATCACCTTTATTTACTATTTTTTTCAATAGCGATATTTAAGAGTAGGAAAAGGATACCACCCCTACAAGGTTGAACTCCGAGTCGTTGTCCACACACGAGTTGCTGAACCAAAAGTACCTCGACTTCTCATTGTACGTAAACATGCCTAGCAGGCCATAAACAAGAAAATGTTTGTTTTTAAAACACTGCTTGGAAGAGTTTATAAAGAAGTGAAACAACTAAAACAACAAACAACAAGTCATATTCCATTACTTTTATAAACAGTAACATTCAAATAATCTTGCTTGAAAATTTATGCCAATTCACGTCTTTCATTTTGATCGTAGGAAACCCGTATTACACAACTGCACCCTTTCCCCACCCCCCTCCCCACCATCACCGACACATACACACCAAAAACATCCAACAAAGTTTGCTTCTCTTATACCATTGTTTCTATCACACTAAAATGATTGTTTACAGATTACGGATCCAACGAAAACACAAATAAAGGCCTTCATTACCGTATTCCGGTCGGAAAATCTTCCTGATCAACAGTAGGAACCACTCCTTTGTCAACCCGCCCATATCAAGGCCAGGTTCCCCAGCAAACGTCACTTTTAACTTCTTCTTGAGGTCCCTTTGTTTGCGACTAACCTGGAATGGTAGTGATTCAAGTTAGAAGGATACACGAAACAAAAAATGGAAAATTACCACCAACACAGTCGGCTGCGGAGTGGCCGAGCGGTTAGCGTGTTCGACTCGTAGTCCCAGGCTCGCGAGTTCGAGCCCCGGTCATAAGAACACTGTGTTGTGCCCTTGAGCAAGACACTTTACACGACTTGTTCAAGTCGTCTCGGCTGCGCTGCGTGTTTAAATGAGTGCAAGCTTCTGCTGGGGGCCGACCTGTGATCAGATGGATAAGTTTTCTGTCCAGGGGGGGGGGAGTCATGGACTCCAATCATAGACTCTCATCCGCTCAACACTGCGGAAAACGGAGGTAAGCGCCGGCCTAACAAGCCACTTGGGTTGAGAAAGCCCTGACTTAGCTATTTTTACAGCTCAACACAGTTATATCATTACCTTTAGTATTACCATTATAATAGTTATTACTATGGCTTTTTCAGTGCGGGAGGAAGTCGAAATTCTGCGTGGTGTTCCTATGGAAACAGCCTGGTAAACTTTTCAAATTACTCCGTAAATGCTCCAACAAGCCCAAAGGGAAACTAGTTGTTTTGGACCTTCGAGACGGGGGGCTTTGTAGAGAAAGGGGGGCTTGGTAGAGAAAGGGGGGCTTAGTAGAGAAAAAGGGGCTTAGTAGAGAAAGGGGGCCTTAATTAAAAAGTTTCATTTTCTAAAAGGGGAAATACAAAATGAAGTCTGGATACCAACCAGACCTTTAAATAGCTACAAACTCTGTGTTCCTCTAGCGTTCTAACCACCACTATTCAAAAACTAAAACAGAGAGAACAATTGACGAAATACACTCCTGACACAAAACACCGTATGTTCTAGCTCCTTCGCCTTTATGTAGTAATTTGAAGTGAGGGTTATAAGAGAGAAGGGGGGGGGGGGGGTATTACAGTGTTGACGGTATTTACCAATCTTTTTAATTAACATTACTGACGTACCTCATTCAAAGAGTCAGATATCAGGTGGGACCTTCTTACTTTGATGTTTAAGAACAACATCCCCATGTCAGGCATTTGCCTTCGTTGGACTTTCTCTACCAGGCTTTTCTGGAATCGAAATACAAACACATGGTCACTGAAAATCATTCAAGAGCTTGGATTAACAACTAATCAAATGTAAAACGAGTTGTTTAAAAGCTGATTAACCCAAATCCTTTCAGTCCCAGTTCTACTGGTAAATTTTCCAATCTAAAGCCAATATATTTTTTTGACAAGTTGCAGAGAATTTAAACTTTTTATCTGCAGCAGTTTGTTCTGATGTTCTCAGTACCAAATGCCTTACATTGCATGTGTTACTTAAGAAGTTAAATGCTGATTACTGACTGGGAATGAAAGGGTTAATCCAGGAAAAAAGACCTCTTTCAAAATTGGTTGTAAAACATGATTAGAAATGGGAACAATTGCATGTGAACAGGGTCAAAAAGGCCTCACTTATTAAACAAAGTCTACTTTGCACAATTTTATAGTGCCTATGAAGTGAAAAACTTTATTACTTCACTGGATAGACTTTGCCAAATGAGGAATAGCGGTGAAAAAAAAACGACAAATGATTTTATGAGCTTCGAGATATTAACATTTAATGTTTTCAGCTGATGACGTCACTTTGTTTGCAGGGAAGTTTGCATTTTCTAAAAATCTTTGGATGAATTTATGCCGAATATTTCAAGAAGTAGATAGACCATCAGTCCAAGTTTGGCTCAAATTTATCCAAAGATTATGGATTGGCTGTAGATCTATATTTTTAAAAATAGAAATTTTCCTTGTAAAGAAAGTGACGTCATCAGTTGAAAACAATAAATGTTTATACCTCAAGAACCATAAAACATTCTGGCAAAAATTTTTCACCACTATTTCTCATCTAGCAAGGTCTATCCACTGAGGGAAAAAAAATTTCATTCCATAGACACTTTATGCTCCTCATGAAGCATCTCTAAGTGCAGTCGGACTGGCATAAAAGATGCAGCAGAGCTTTTGAAAGATGTCTACTACTGGGCTATGACAACTAGTTGGTTGTAAGTAAGGAGCGCTTGGTCGTACCCTGGCCATGACAATCATCTGCGACTCGGAATCCTTCTGCATGATGTAGCGCTTGGCTCCCAGACTGAGAGTAAACGGGTATTGGCAGAAAGAGAACTTCCTGCGAGACAGAATAACAAAGATTAGAATAACCTCTAACCTCTCATTAAGGCCGATTTACACAGTGCAACTCTTACCTACAACTGTTGCATGAACTCGCTTACGTCATACATATACAACACAATTTGTTTCGTGTAAATCATGCCTAAAACTATTGCATGCAATTCAAAAAATATGTAGAATTTTGAAAATTGAATGTCTTAAAGTTATATGCTATTTGGACATTTTTGCAAGAAAATTGTCTGAAAGGTGAGGGCTGTGGTATGCTTTTGTTTCAATTTTTTACCAACCTCAAATGATGTCATGTCCATGCGAAGAAATCTTCTCTGGCTTTCCTGGTCTTTAAGTCTTATCTATTATGAAAAAAGCTCCAAAAGGCCCTTTCAAACATTCCTTTACCCACACAGTTTTACATGTTGTCTACGTTTTTTTCATCGCAAGACGATTGCTATAATAGTAAATAGCATATAGTTTGCCGGTTGTTTGCCATTTTCTGAGAATACTGCAAACGTATACATGGAAACTGCAGCTAAAATGTATTGCCACATGCAACAGTTGTAGGCAAATGTTGCTCGGTGTAAATCGGCCTTGAGAGTACCAATATCATAGAGAAATATCTATCTTCTACTTATATCAACCAACATCTATCTTCTCTTATAGTTTCAATAGCACGTCAATCTTCTCCTTACTTTGATGAACGACTATCTTTTCTTTTAGCTATCACCTTAGTGTCAGTGCATAGCAAAAGATATTTACCTGGCCACTTAGCACAGCTCGGTAAACATCCACCATTAAGCACCTTCACTTCAGGGAATAATTGTTAAATAATATAAATATAATAACACAAAGCAAAGGGATTACCACCGCTGACTAGGTGCTAGCGGAGGCATACTGTAATTAGGCATAAGCCAAGCATGACTAGGTGTCAGCTGGGCACGACTAGCCACCGATCAGACAATGCAGGCCAATAGCAGGCGTGATAAGGTGTCAGCCAGATATGACTGGGTGTCACAGGGGCAACAGTTTGGCACAACTCGGAGTCAGCGTGAGGCGGCTAGGGCGTCATCAAGGTGTACTTACCCCTGGTTCTGAGTTGGGTTCTGCCAGGAATAATACTCTCCCATCAGGTTGATATGGTCCAGAGAGTGGTTATAGAAGAACACATGAGACACCAGTGGAGGGTTGAACAACCAGTTGGCCGCATCTGCGTGGGGGTACCAATGTTAATGTGTTAACTCTAGAGGGATTATTCACAACTATTGTAAGTATTTTAACTACGAGCTCTTGCATCAAAGAATTTTGTTGTCGAATGAACATAAAATTCTCACTGTTTGTTATTAATTTTTTCTGGTCAAACCTAAAAATCTGCGACTGTATGCTGTATGTTCAATACTTTTTTTAAATACAAACCTAAGTTATAAGGACCTTACCATTTTTGCTATTTTCATTAAAATTTACAAGTCAACTAATACTCGCTGTACTTGATTAATTTAATCATAGTACATTTAAGGACCAGCCCTGCGCAAAACACTTTCCACTCAAATGATTCTTTTTAGTTTTCCTGGTGTCAGAAAATGATGGACTTGAGTGAAATGTGAGTCGCCTCTTCTAGTTAAGAGATAAAAAAGACATTCCAAGTTTTAAACTATTGCCGCTTGTTTCTTAGCAGGCCTTGAAAATTTAAAACAGGACGTTATCATACTGAAAAGCACAAATGTTTAAATCAAATATATAGTTATTTAAGTTAAAAAAATTGTTTTCCTTCTGTTGTTAGTTTTATCAATTTTGACATTATTCTTTTTAATTATTATACACATCGTTTTTTATAAAGTTTTAAAACAATATTAATAGTCATTCCATTAACTCTTGTAAGTAATTCAATTAAAGGCTCGCAAATTTAAAAAAAAATGTTACTTTTTATCTGAAACAAACTTTAGGGGTTGAAGATGATTATTAAAAACAGAAATAAATTATACATTCCCTTTATCTTCTCTTTTATAAAAACAACACTAAGGGGTTATTTTTTATAAATTTTTCTCTTGCAGAATATTGCTAGCAAAACACCCTTTTCATTGCATAATCGTGTAATAAACAGGTTTTCAGTTTGTTGAAGGCATCAGTAACAAGGAGTGGTGTTTTGTACAAAAATACAAATTGACAGTCTGGGAATGCATTCATGATCATAAGTGAAAGGATGTTTATCATATGTAGCTAGATCGTTTAAGATACATCAATTATCCGATTTATAGTTTTTAAAGAACTTCATACTTAGCAATGCAAGCACTTTAACTGCGGACGGAATCCACCATCTGCACTTCTCTTCTGGGGGAAGCTCGTTTGCTTTACACGGGAACATTCGAATACTGATAAACTTGATGGAAAAGTTACAAGTTGTTAGGCACAGAAATACTTGGTTTAAACAAGGCATATAACAAAGCAATAGAGTTGATGTTCTTGAGCATAAATGTGTAATGGGCCTGACTTAAACTCAACGAAGCCCAAGCTGAGGGTGGGGGTCAAAATGAGCTTCGAGAAAGTCCGAAACCATTTCTTTGCCCAACAGCATAAACACTGTTACTTTCATGATCACTTTGGAGGGCATAGGGAGAAGAATACATGTACGACTTTTGGCCCACATTAACTTGATTGTCGAAAACATTTACTCTGATCATCGAGGACGACATGACATTTCAATGTGACGTTAAGTGTAGAGGTGTCGCATGTTGTTTAGGTGTTGGTATCACGTGACTTTGATTAGGTGTTGGTGTCACGTGACTTTAATTAGGTGTTGGTGTCGCGTGACAATGTTTAGGTTTTGGTGTCGTGTGACGTTATTGAGGTGTTGGTCTTGCGTGACATTGATGAGGTGTTGTTGTCACATGACATTGATTAGGTGTTGGTGTTGCGTGACGCTGATGAGGTGTTGGTGTCCCGTGATGTTGATTAAGTGTTGGTGTCACGTGACGTTGATGAGGTGTTGGTATCACGTGACGTTGGTAAGGTGTTGGTGTAGCGTCGCATTAAAATGAAAATAATTTCATGAAGGAGGAAAGTTTGGCAATAAAACAATTTTCCGGCATTTTTACACTACACAAGAAGTAGTGTTGTTTTATCTACGTCACATTGACGTCACTTTTCTTTCTCTACATCACAATGACGTCAATCTGGTGTGCAATTTTTATTGTCTTTAAAAATTCTTTAAGAAAGTTATTTTTTAAAAAATGTACTTTTTATTTGAAAGATAGATTCAGGCACTTTAAATCTTAGTTCATATGAGAACATTTATAAACAGAGAGTTTCTCAGGATTCTTGTTCTTCCAGACTTTTTGATTCTTGAAATTAATGGTTGTCACTAACGTGATTAGTTATTCCCTTTCATCCTCAACATCATTATTTGACAACCTTTTTGCTCCTTCTCTGTATTGATTAAATCATTGACATTTTACATAAATTTTGTTTGCTCTGCTAAGGATCTAGAGCTAACACTCGAAAGTTAAAAACCAGTTATCAATCTACATTAAACTAAATTTTATTCCTTTTCATTGTCAATACACTTTTAATCCTTTTGTTGGTGAGTGTTGTTTCTTTTTAATTGTTATGACCATATTCATGATTTCATAGTTTTCTATCAAAAATGCATGTACATTTAAAAAGTCAATGCTTTTATCATTTTGGATGTTTTATAGCAGATATGAAATACAACTTACAGCTGATAAGTTATTATAAGGCTGCAATACATATAACATTCAAGATACATTTTAATAAACTCATAAATTTTTAAAGACGCTTGAACTGATCTAAGAAGTGTTGATATATTAATGTCCATTCCTCTTGGTTTTTATTTTCAAAAAAACCATTGGCACACCTAAAGATCCTGAAAACCAGGGAACTTAAACTCTTCTACTGAGTCGTAAAAAATCTCTTTTCCTCTGAATGCACGACTGATTAAGGCCCCATGGTGTTGTAATTTGCCTACAAACTTGCTGGGTTCATCATACAAACCTGGTTTATTCTGGTGATGATGGCTTTGAAGGTATTAAGGGGAATGCTATAAAAACAACAAAAAAATCATTAAACTTTTTGTCTGTAACTCCTGAGTTTTAAAAAATAAATTTAGACTCACATTTCAACAAACTTCTAAACAGGATAAGCAAAACCATATAAGCAAAGTTTCAGCATCCTACTGACACCATTGTCAGGCTTAATATAAAATATATGTAAAGAACTTAAATGATACAAGTATAGAAAAGTTATTTCTATTGTTAAGCGAAAGAAAAAAGGGTTAGTTAAATAACAGATCGATACAGTCAGATCGAGAGATGAGACTGTGTTTGACAAAGACTGCAAAAGTGATATAGAAGTTATAGAATTTATACTAAAATGTATTGTTTTTGATCATGCTTGTTTTAAGGATATTTCCAACCTTTAATTTAGTATAAAGCATTCCAAATAAGCTTGAAACAACATGACTATTAACAACAACAACAAGTTCTTTATTCACCCAGGGTTGCACATTGTATAAAATTAAGACACTTTAAAATCCTAAATGGGTGCTGTCTGCAGACTACCTAAAATAACCATAAAATTCCCATGTTAAAAATGATGGCTAGCCGAGTTGGTAAGGCGACAGTCTGTCGTGCGGGAGGCCCGGGTTC
>JAOBAT010080630.1:0-19552 GCA_026413305.1 Hydrozoanthus tunicans | reverse complement strand
TCGTACTCCTTGGCATCCGAACCTCGCTGAAGGAAGAGTTGTCCTGTACCTCTGCTGAGTTAGTCTACGGGACCACGCTCCGCCTACCAGGTGACCTCTTTTCCGCACCGACCTCAATGGATCCGTCGTCCTTCGTTTCGAAACTGCGACATACCATGCAGTCTCAGCAATTCATTCTGATCCAGTACCCTGGTTCTCCAAAGAGCTATGTACCCAAGGATCTCCTAAATGCAACCCACGTTTATGTTCGTCGTGACGGATACAACATCACCCCCCCCCCTTGACTCGTCCCTACAATGGTCCCTTTCGGGTCCTCAGTAGGACCAATAAGCATTTTACCCTGGCCATTGATTGAAAGTCTGTTGTAACATCTGTTGACCGCATCAAACCAGCCAAGCTTGACAGCACATCGTCTCAGGACCAAGCGCCCAACGACCGGTCAGTGCAGACGTCAAACGCCAACGGAGCAACATTGTTGCCCCAGCAGCCAACCACGACACGCTCTGGACGAAAAGTTCGTCAACCGGCTCGCCTTGCTGAATATGCCTCTGACTGGTATGGGGGTACTGCGGCGATCGCCAATATTGCGTGACTCGTTTATTCTTAGACGGGGGTCAATTAATTGACCCCAGAACACGTGAAAGCAGAAGTTACTTTGAATGTATTACTTAATCGAAACATATGTTCATCTTAAGTTTACAACGTGTCCCGTGTAATCTATACGTCCTTTAAAAAGGGGCCTCAAAAGACCGCACCCAATGGCACAGGTCCTGTAACAAGGGATGCCAGTTGTTTGAAGAAGCGACGACCGCCAGGCTGAACGAACAGTGCCGACGGCGCCATGCTGCTCCTACCACCCAACAAGCTTCGAGCGAATCAAAGTTTGTCTGCGACGACTGTCAGCAAGTTTGTGCTTCGCGCATCGGACTAACCAGTCATTGCAGACTGATATAGGTTCATCCATTTGCTTTAACTTGCAGGGCAGTATGCTATATCCGGGGCCGTCTAGATATGACGCCCCCCCCCCTCCCTTCGACACTCGTAAGCAACTCAATTTTCCCTTGATTTCTCCTGATTACCCTTGTCAACTGAAGCTTGTGTAACAAGCATTCATTGGAGAGAAGGCAGAAAGAACACCTTAAAAAGCTTTTGGCTTGATTTTTGGAACAAAACCTATCTAAAACCCATAACTTGAAAACTTCTCATAGGAATATCGGGCCAAACTCTTTATTGAAGAAGACAAAGGATAGGAAACTGTGAAACGCTTCGAGAAATTTTGACCGCAAATTCGAACAGCGCTTCTTAACATTGGTTGTGACAAATGAGTGTATTGTGGGGCTTGTACACAGGCATCCAAAACGTAATTTTTATTCGTACAACAGCTTTGTGTACTTAGTGTTAGCTAGTACATAAGTAACAGCTACCGTATAAAAGAGTGCTTGGAAAGCTGCCTCAATTTTCGCGCGGCAAAAGAAGAAAATTTCGCCAAAATACACTTATGGCCAAGACGAATCTGCAAAACCTGACTGTACGATGGCTAGTTGACCGTATGGAACAGCGGCAAGACCTGTTTGACGTAGGTGATGAGGGAGAAAACACCGCAGAATTCTAAGAATTGGTTCCAGTTTTAACGAATTAAACTGCCCCTTTAGGAGCTACTGATTATTGAAACGGAAAATACTACCAACTACTTTTTTTCTTTTGATAGTTTCTCGATTTCTTCAATTTTTATTTGTTTCATCAAACACAGCGGTCGACTTAAACACCAACTTTAGAAGAGCGGGGTTCGACTTATACTCGGCGCAAAAATACGGTAGAAGGATACACTATGGTTGAACGCATGAGATGAACAGTGATGAACAGCGGTTTGTTCTTGAGTAAAGCCTGTTGCAAATGTTTGTGTGGTAATTGGGAACTCCAGTTGAATGCAGACAGCTCCCAAACACAAAAATATCTTTCGAGTCAGCAGCTTCGATAGTCAGAAATATGTTAATTTCACATGGAACTGACATCATGATGTTCAACCTCAGTTTTAACTACTCTGGAACGTGTTTTCGATAGGTATCGTTCCTTCCTTTCCGTGAATGCCGGCTCAATCATTCACACTAACATGTACAAAACATGAAAACCATTGACGACATGATGATTTTTATTTTATTTTGTTGTTTGAAACAGATTACGCATATTATATTATTACAAAATCTGTCTACGATTGAAACCCACAACGATAAAGACCGACAGGAAACTTTGGAACTGCTTCAGTGCTCTCTCTCAGCAGCCAGTGTCCTCTGCATTATACTTAGTTGAATGGGGAGAAAGATCTGCCTTGTCCTATATATCTCAATAACGCCCCATGTAACAGAACCACAGCGGTTCCAAATTCCGATCGTCCCTGGATTCTGGATTTCGACCGCCCGGGGGATACTTCGGGGTCAAAAGGGTAGGAATGACCGTCGGAAAAGTCCCCAAAATACCTTAAAAAATACCAAGGGTTAAAAATTTTCTACCCTAAAAACACCTCTCGGTTTTAAAATTACCCTAATAAATACCAACTGAAAGCTGAAAATTTCCCCTTGTGTTGTGCTGAACGTGATATGCAGTGAATAAAGGCGCGCGTGTAGTAGAACGTTCGCCAAAGGACGTCTTTTAAAACTTCATATCAGTACGCACGTTTGCTAAAACACGAGACTGCAAGCAGTCCAATAGCTTGGCGTAGCCGTAGCCTAAAAAATACCAGGCTCTTGGTTTAACACTGGATTTCTTTTTACAACCCCTAAAAAATACCAGACTGGCAATCTTAACCCCTAAATAATACGACAGTCATACCTACCATTCCAATATAGGGAGTTGCCCCCCCCGGGCTCGACCGTCCCTGGCCGAGATTCCTAATTGCACACTTTTGTATATGACTATCAGCCTAAACTGCTGGATTTCAAATTTTGACTTTCCAAAACCATTGTTTTTGTAGAATTTTTCACCCTTTGGAATCACATGGTCAAGTTCTTCTGCCGCCATTTTTCGTTGCGTTTTTGGCGGCATTTGCTTTTTTGTTTTTTGGGATCGGTTCTTATTTTGAAACCGTACGAACTGTCGAAATGTGGATTCCGAATTATTAACTCTTTGGATTCCGGATCCAAATCAAACATTGATTCTGGATTCCACAGTTGTGGATTTCAGTTTCCAATAACCAAACTTAACTGGATTCCGGATTCTGTTACATGGGGAGATAACTAGCAGTTAATTTAAAATCAATGTTTATTGATAAACTGTTCCAAGAACTCTGTGTAAACCTTGCGATGTTGGGAGGCAGAGGGAACGAAATGTCCTAAAACGTAAAAAAGCAGACATCTAATTAACTCACAGATAAACACCATTCCTAAAGCAACCTTTTTGGTGTACTGAAGTTTTTTTTAAATGGAAAAGCAAACGACACAACAATTAAAAGAACTTTTATACAATATACAAACACCATCATGTAAAACAACAGTTCTACGATTTGACTCTTACCGCCCGGGTGGTTTAGTGTCACTGGATTTTCGAAACATTTGACAAGTTCTTCACTGTTTTCTGTAAAGAATGCATAATTGGAATGTGTTCAGTACTGCCTCTAAATGATAAAATAAGTAACTGGGCACATTTTTATTTATCGTATTATACATTAAACAGACAGACAGATACACGCACACAAAGAAAGATAGATAAAGGTAGTTCAAAAAACAAACCTTTTGGAATCACTCTGTCTGTATCACCGTAGACATGCAGGGAAGGGCAAGTAATGGGCTTCGAGTAGAACGTCTCATGATGCGTTGAACGGGACTTGAAACCAGCCACTAATATAGCAAAGTCGAAATTGAAAACACCTGATGTTTGGAAGAGATAAAAACATCCCCAAGTCAATTTTAATTGTCAATGTTATCAATTTTAATTCAATTTTAAAATATTGATACTTTGTATCCAAGCACTGTGAAGTTTTAAAAATGAGAAAAGGAAAAGGCGTTGTTTTTGTTAAGGCGCCTTTCGTTAACGGCGGTGTTAACCTCACGAGCGTTAGCAACGCTTCAATATGTTTGTTAGAACACATATGGAACGCAAAGCATGACAAAAGTCTAAAACGCGAGGTGCTTTCACTGACAAACTCTTGCTGTGAGATTTGGGAGGCTGTGTTTTCGAACTTTTGCCGTAATGTTCACAAATATTTGAGATGATACCAACAAACTTTTACCAAGAGATTTGGGGAGCCGTGTTTTTCAAATGATCAAGTTATTCTCACGTGTCGTACTGTACGCACGGGACTGATTTTCTTTCGAGAAGTCGATACTCAGAAAGCAATCGATAATTAATGTCAACCCATATAATTCTGCTTGATTATACAAACTATATATATGAGATGTTCCAAGCTTCCGTCGTATATATACAGGGATTTAAATACCTATATCAGGTGTCTTGTCAAGGTTTCAACATATGTATGTTCGCGAAACAAAAGAATCTATATGTTGCTGTTTGCTTGGAGTTCCATAACCACATTAAACAACATCATTCACTGAGCTTAGGCCTGCGTCGGACTCCACAATGGCCCAACCTAACGCTAATGAGCAAAATCTATTGTTCAAGCTCTGACATTAGTTTTACATTAGATTTGGTATATGTGAAGTTAAACGTCTGAAACTGGCCCAATATCTTAACCTAACTTAGGCACAAGAAATTAAGGCCGAGACATTTAAAAACTGGTTCTAATTTTGCATCATATAAATTGCACATGTCACTTCATTTCAAAAATTATGTAATACTTCCATGGATACAGTTTTATATTAGTTTTAGACAGTATAGAAGTTCAATTTTCAACAAAAACACTCGTTATTCTCTTAAAGATTTCGAAGATCTTGAGGCTTGTCAACTAAAATGGCGTTTGTCTGTAACCACTGACAGAAAGTAATACAAAAAAATCATCGTGTGTTCTAAAACCATCTTGGTCAAGTATTCATGCATGCTTCGTGCAGACTGAACAACTTACCTTGATCTCGGAGGGAACAAACAATGGACGCCATTGAAGCTCCTTGACTAAAGCTAAACACACCTAGCAAGAAATATTACAAAAAGATTTGAAAACAAAGAAAAAAATAAAGGAAGGAAGGAAGGTATGAAGGGAGAAAGGATGAAAAAAGAAAGGAAAGAAGGAAGGGAAACAATAGAAAAGGAACTTTAAGAAAGGAAATGATAGGAAAGAATGAAAAGGAGAGGAAAAGAAAGAACTGGAAGGAAAAGGAAAGAAAAACTTAGAAAGGAAAGGAAAGAAATTGAAACAAAAGAGAAAGAAATTAAAGGAAAGGAAAAAGAAAATGAAAAGGAAGCGAAAGGAAAGGAGGAAAGAAAAACGTTCTAACTTACCGTCAAATGGACCCTTTATCGGTAAAAAGAAACAAAAAACGCTTTAGAAAAATGATTAAAGTTGCATTTTTATCTGAGCTTATTTATTTTTTAAGATGTTTACAAATAATTATACATGTAAGTAGATATAGTATAATCTTATGCTCCTGTATCTGCTGTAAAAGTTGTTTGATACCCTTGCCATTGCTATCCTTCCTTACAAAACAATCTTATTCCTGGAGACTTCTACGTCGTCAGATCATCACAACCTTAGCACTGCAATTGATTGCTACAGAAACAGGCATTTCCATAGTGGATAACCATGTGTAAATTAAGAAGTATGGACCTTTTATAAGTCAGTAAACATCTATGGGATGCAATTTCTTATACGGAAAAACTTAGCAATTCCTTTTCAATATTGGTTTCCAGAACAGGAGTTATTTTTGGACCAGGAACTCCTGGTCCCCAAATGCTACTGATCTTGTTGTTGTTGTTGGTGTTGTTGAGGGGCTTCGTCAGTTTATATCAGATTGTGATCTAGATCCCTTAGTACAGTCCTACTTGTTTATTGATGGTTCAGGTCTGCACATGATGGCCTTAGGGTAGTTAAGAACAAGACCATGTATTTAAGAGAAGGACAATTGTCCTTTTTCTCAAACTACTGATTATAAAATAAATAATAGTTAACTCAAGTAGAAGATTTTGTTCCTTATACAGTGGAATTCCACCTTGCAGCCACCTAGTTAATTACTTATAATGGTCACTTTTTTTGGACCAGCAGCCAAATAGCCTTACACTTTCTAACAGAAAAAGCCCAAACAATTTTTTTTGGCCCATAGGTGACCGTGTTAATCAGGTCCCACTGTACAGTAAAACTAAGTAATATCCTTTCAATGTTATTTGAGGTTTTTCTTTAAAGATTTCCAGTTTGGCACATGAAGGTCTCATGTAATGTTTTTAAACAAAATGTTTTGAACTGAAACACTGAACTAAGCTTGTAACTCATCAATAGCAATGATTTAAAATCTTCCTTCATAAAGAGTACCTGTTCAGCAAACGTTGTTTTGATGAGCTCAAGGGAATCCTCATATCCTTTGCAGATGTTGGATGGTTGCAATGGATCATATGTGTTATCATTTGAAGAGAACCACCATCCATATTCATCAACCTCTGCAGAGAATTAAAGTTACACTGTCATCTATAACTATTAACAGGTCTGTCTAGAAAATGTTACAACATTGTGCGCTTTTTAAAATAGTTTATTTCAAAAAAATTCACGAATTGAGGTGAGAGACTTGTCAGAATGCCTGCCATCTTGTTTTCTTGCCAACACATAAAATTTTCCAGGCACTTTTTCATTTCGTTCATGGCTATACCTAACAAACTCACTGCTCAAACCATAATGCAAAATGTATTTTCTTTTGTTAAAATTTTCTTTTTATTTCATGGTCATGCATGAATAGAAAAGTTTGCAAACAAAAAGTGACAAGTACAGTTAATATCAAGCCAAGAACACTTACCATTTAACACTGAAACACCTAATTTTGTTGCTTTCTTTATGTTTAAAGGGGTTCCTTCCTTGTATATTTTAAAAATATCTTCTTCCAAAACTGAGGCAAAACATGAAGTTGCTTTTTCAGGGATAAGTAGGATATTCCTAGTTTGATGAACCAATCTGAGTGCACAAAAAATGCTACTCACCTACTAGTTTAATACTAAAGACTAATATTCTCACCTTGATTAGCCACTTCAGACTGCTCACCCTCAACCACCTTTGGAATCTTATTAGGAGCTGTAATATACACTAGATATTGATTGAATGAGTCAAGTTACTATTAAATCAAAACAAACATGTTAAACTATGATTTAATAATTATGAATTATAACAAGAATTCTACGCTATTTGTATATTGAGCTTTGAAAAGAATCTAATTTCCAATTTAAGAAGAACTCTTGAACACAGTATTGTGTAAATCTATAAAAAGGAAACACTGAATTTCCACTTTGCCATGCTTGTTATGTCAATTAAACAAATATTAGCTTTATATTTCATGGGTAGCGGAAGCAAAAAAAATATTTGGGAGGCACAGTGCAGAAATTGCACTAGTTTGTTATAAAATCCGAGATTCCTATTCAAAATTTGCTGTTGTGTGCGAGAAATTATTGGGGGGACCAAGCCCTCCAACCAAACTAATTGTGGACCCGCTCACCCCCCCTCCCCTCCCCCAAGTTCTGCCACCCTTGTATTTAAGTTAAGCGTGCCTGGAATCCAAGACAGATTATGTACATCGACAAAATTCCCAATGCAACCTTAATGTATGAAACAACTGTAGTGACATTTGGTTAATCTTTAATTTTGAGACTTTTATGGTGGAGGGAACTGCCTTGGTTGGTTGTTCAGGGGTCGAAATGCTACCAAAAAATGAATGCAGGCTAAACTTGTACCCAGCTGGTTAAGTACTACAAGATTGTGTGGAACCATTGCAACTTATTATTTTAGAGATGTTGTTTCTAATTAAATGATGAACAAATGAAGCTTTTGGAACTGCTTTCTCGGGCAAACAAATTTGGAAACTAAAATGCAACTTAGATATCATTCTTGTGCACACAGCTGCAGATGTAGTACAAACAGATTTAAAAGCATTAATTAATCGTTACTCAGGCTGCCAAATTTTTGTCTCTGGTGGCCATCAGTCTACTTGAAAAAAGCTGAGTAATATTCTTAAGCACTTCTTCTTCCTAAACAATTGTTGTTTTATTGGTTGTTTTATTTTCATCACCACAAACCATCCTATCAATGGCTTCTATGCTTATGTATTACATTACTGTAGGCTATAGCATTCAAACCATGTTTTTTTTATATTGGTAATTATCATATAATGACTGTAAAAATAAGGAATCAAACACTGGACCAAACACAGTTTAAACAAACGATATTTGTCACTATTACCAAATTCTAAAGGAAGTTTTTTCAGTCCTTTCCTAAATGCACCAAGTTTCTCACGGCATGTCTTTGCACTTTGTCTGAAAACAACAAAAATTTGTAAACCAAAAATAACAGACAACTACAGCCTGTTTGGTTTGTGTAGTATCGCATTGGGTTGGGTGGGGACTGGGGTAGAGGTCCCCCTTTCTCTCACATCCTCAAGGTCTGCCTGAGGTCCTCCTGCTCCTCCTTCAAACATCAACCACTGTACTCTGTGACTGATCTAGGGGTGGTTTGGGTGGTTCGGTTGAACCCCCTAAAATGAACGTAAAAATCTATAACAAATGCGTGGTTAAAAAAAAGTGAACCAACCGCCGCCAGACCCCCCTAGGGGCTACCGCCTTCGGCGGGCGTTTATCCAAACCCCCCTTCATCAAATCCTGGATCCGCCACAGGTACAGGCTACTGAGCTACAGCAGTGCCTGCAGCACTGCAGGGGGCAGCTTCCCCTTTATCCTTTCTCCCTAATTCTCAGGCTAATTCCAATTTTTTATTTTTAAATTTTTTAACAAGATTTAGAAATAATTGGTAATCGAGTATGCTACAAATTATAAAACTTCATCCAACAAATTTTTTTCAAAATACTCCCAGAAATATACAAAATTGGAAATTCGGCATATATTTTCACGGGCGGCCCAGGCGGTAATAGTGATCATGAATACATTAAATTACGATGCAATTAAATATGTAACGGTCGGTTAACTCAGTATAGTAACACGAAAGTCAAATCGCGAAAGCTACAATAATTATGAAGTAATAAAGAAAGAAAATGAAAATATTATCTTAATCTTACTTATTAGTATTTGTTTTGTCGATCTGAGGCGCCAGAATGTTGAACTTGAGCTGTTTTGAAAGAAAGAACAAGCGAGAAGTACGGACTACTTGCAAAACCTGTTTTAAAAGCTTTTCAACCACTGTCTCCCCAGTTAGAATGGGCACTTTGCTAAAAGAAATTGGGACATTGATAAAGTAACATTTGAGAGGAAGATAGCATAGTTTTTATGCAAACTAAAATTTTACAAAAGAAAACTTAAAGAAAATGAGATTCAAACTGAAAATTTATTGAGCAAAAAGCTTTTTCAGTTTTTGCTCCAAATTATGGTAAAATTCATCGAAAGTTAAGCAACGTCAGCATTAAAACGGGGTTTAATGCTAACACTTCTGCTTTTTCCTGTTTTGGATTGCACTTCCAAGTAATATTAAATTTTCCAGGAACTGAAAAGTAATCTTATACAAGCAGAGTTAGCTTACCTGTAACCGTGGATGCACAGAATCTGAAAAATAAATCACACGAAAGTCTGTAACTCTGTGGTAATTTTCTTACGACAAGACTCATCAGAACTAGCGTAAAAAAAACATCTTTTAAAACTATATGAATTGTTCAGACAGTTCTGTTGAAAGACCGTACCTTCAAACATTTCTTGCGAGCTGCGTCCGCCATTTTATTATTTTTGTTTCCAGACCTCCATTTTCCGGCTTCCTCTCGGAAAAGTTGCTCAGTGATAGCCTGCGCACCATTAAAGAAGATGGCGGATGTAAAGTTGGTAGTTTTTGATTTAGCTGGCACAACAGTTAATGACACGATCGATGGACTACCGTTGGTAACTGTAGCCATGAGGGAGGCTTTCAAAGAACAAGGTTTTGATGTTGCCCCCAGTTTAGTCAATAAATATCGTGGCTTTGAGAAGAAGGAAGCCTTGAGAAGTATTGCAAGAGAACTGCAGACTAGTCGTGGAAGTACTTCTTGTACAAATAGTTGCGATATAAATACTGGATGTGAAACTGAAAGCCTGCTTGAAAGCATGGTAGACACCATATTTATGGACTTCAAGACTGCACTGAACAAGCACCTATTCTCCATAGACAAAGAAATACCAGGAACAAGTAAAGTGTTTCGGACTCTCAAATCTCAAAACATTAAGGTGGCAGTGGGTAGCGGGTTTCCCCACGCTGTTGTAGAAACCATAGTAACAAGACTGGGATGGAGTCACATGGTGGATTATGTAAGTAGTGCGGAAAAAGAAGGCTACGGTCGTCCACATCCAGCCATGATTCAGGCGGCTATGAGTTCTTGTGGCATTGTTGATAGTCGCCAGGTGATCAAAGTTGGAGATTCCAAAGCGGATATAGAAGAAGGAAAAAACGCTAACTGTTGGACTGTTGCAGTGTTAACTGGTACGCAATCAGAGGCAACTCTTAGGGAAGCCAAACCAGATTTTATTTTAGAAAGTGTAGATGACCTGCTTGATGTACTTGCAAAGATAGTGTTAGCAAAACTTAAAGCATTATGAACATAAAGAATATGATATAAAATATGAATATTTTAGCAGAAAATTAAAGAGTCACCAACTTGTTTGAAAATTTGCTGAGGTAGGTGTCATCTGCACAGATGACTTACTTAAAGTAATGTATCAGTCAAATGAAACCCCCACCCTAACCTCTCCCCCCTCCCTGTGACATACTGGGGAAAAGGCGGGGGTATGGAAGCTGTATTGAACAAAAAGATGGCCCAAGGGGGTGGGGTATTTGTCAAACATTGTTACCCTACCTATGTACCCTGGGGAAAAGCGTGAGAACTTTAGATGTTTTAAAATAGTTTTGTATATAGTCATTTTTAAATAATTACTTGTATAAAATCAACAAAAAATGCCCTGGGGGATTTGATGCCATTTGCTTCGTTATGGACAAAATATATGGCCCAAGGGGGTAAGTCTTTTGATCGAGCGTATTGTGCAGCACTTTTTTACTATGCCCCTACCTTATTGGGGAGAGGGGAGGGCTTTTATTTGACTGATACATAACAGAATAAAACAACTTCACTGTTGTAATTAAACTATTTAGTAAAGATCTCAAAAATTAATAATGAATAATATTATAAATTTATTACTAATGAGCAATCACATTTTTGCCTTTAAATGATGACTCAGCTGGTGTCAAATACTATTATCTTTGTCTGTACTAATTTGGCTTGGCCAGAATTGTTATTGTTATTATTGCTCCAAGAATGTTAATTGTTCCTTTTTAAATATTTTGTGTTTCCTGCCAGAACTTTTCAATCAGTGTGAACATGGAATTTGGTTTAACACACTGACTTCATAAAGTTCAGTATTAGGCCAGAATCAAAGGAGTTGAAAGACCATTTTCATTGTAATAGCATTGTGCAGTTCCTCATCTCTAGCCTTCAATGACTTAATACGGCCTGGAGGATGATCATGAATCTGCGGCGGAAGTAAAAATTATTGGGGGGCACACTGAAATAAGATCTGAAACTCCTATTCAAAAGTTACTGTGGTTTACCCAAAAATTAACTTTTTTATCGGGGGGCCAACCATTTTATTATGGGGCCAGTGCCCCCCACCCCCATCCCCTCCATTCTGCCGCCTATGTCATGTGAAATACTTGTACTGATTTTTGAAGGAAAACCACTTGTTGAAGAAACGCAACACTGCTGGTTAACATGTACCGTTACTCCTCCTGGTACATCTCAGTGGCAGATCCAAGGGGGGCCTTGTGCCCCCTCCTTTCAATGGACAAAAATTTAATATCAGTGCCAAATTATTATTTTTTTAAAAAAAAGACTAGCTCTCAATTTAAGAAAGGTTCTAAAAATAAGCTTAAGACAACTTTTAAGGTGATGAAACCGGCATCAGTTGAGGCTCAAATCGTGGCAAAAAAGCCGCTGGGATGTACGAACTACAGTATGTCTGCGGACTTAAATTATACGTGAACAAACAGCCGCAAAAAATGGCAGATAATCTGTAACCACTAGACGAGTTTCAACAATTAATGTTTCTCGGTTAGTCGCTTTTTATTCACTTGACTGACTCGTAGTATGAGTGATTGTATTGTAGGTGGGCGAAAAACCCAACACACCTAGCCCTCATGAAAAGCTTGTAAAAGTGCATGCTCTAACCCCCTCCCTTTCGACAACGTGCTAAACCAAGGAATTCAATTTATTTTTTTTTTATGAATAAGGCTTTTTTATTTGTCATTGAAAGGGGTTTATGATCAAGAAACTGGTCTCAAAATGCTGGAAATGGGCACTTTGGAGCCTTCGGCCTGGATCCACCCCTGCATCTTGCATTTGTTCGAATCTTGTAAACCTCGATACAAGAATTTTTTCCGTGGTTTTGTTTCAAACTAATTCATGATATTTACCGAAACATGTTTTTATGCCTTCTGCAAAATACTAAAATGAAATGTCCGACTGAAAAAATGTCCGAAAACTCAACATCAGAAGCAAAAACTTCTGAAATAATGTCAGTTTGCAAATGTCGTATTTGTTGTTCTGTTTTCTTGGTTTTAACGTGTTTTAAAAGACCTACGTTACATGTACAACGCAACTCCTTTTGACTACGGTATGTTCCAGCATGGGGATGGATGGCTTCTGACGGCCACACAAAAATCAAGGGCCATGGTCAAACTATGTGGGCCGAATCCATAATCCAGTGCAGTGCCCAACAACTAAGTTCACAACCGATGCTTTTCTCAAAATATTCTGCACATACACAAATTTGCTTGAGTTCGTATGATCAAGTTAATTCAAACTGGCCGGCTTGAAATGGAACTCGCCTAAAGTAAATGCTGAACAGTAAGATTATTTACCGCCAAAAACAAAGTACGGCCGCGGGTTTCGGACTCGGTTCTAGTTCACTATTTGGGATCAGTTTGGTTTGGCCCTGTACTTATTACGAGTCACTTCTCAACGACTTCGTGATCGCCCAGTACAGAATTTGATCTAATCGTACGGGAAGCGAATAAGCAGTAGAAGTGTACTTCAGAAGAATTGTACTTTTACAGTACAATCGAGCAGTTATACCAAATTGAGTGAAGATGTATGTCAAACAGGAAAGGAATGAGTGCGGTACGGCTTGAAACCCTTCTTTAATAGTTCTATCCCATCTTCGGAGCGGTCAACGCCCTCTTGCCATGCACTTGCTTTGTGTGACGTCACTACCGATTTAGTAAGAAACTGACAGTATACTCCCCTCCGTTTTATTGGACAGTGTACCGTCTATCTGTCGGGGTATATCTATTGACTGCGCTCTTGCCATAGTCAAATATCATAAAACAGGTACCGGTGTTGGTACCTGCAAGCAAATTACACAAAATTTTTTTGTTTCCGGCCAAGTGCCAGTTGAATACTTGTTGGTCGGAGCTGCAGGTTTACAGAACAAAACAAAAAAAAATTTACAAACTTCGTACCGATGTCGAAGAGTCGTTGCTCCGTTGCTTGGTCTGAGAACTTGATTTAATTATATGACATCATTGTTCAGGGAGAATAGACCTTATATTTTATAAGTACATTTTTTGTACTTTAGTTGTTTAACCAAAACGAGCGAAGGGCATTTATAGCATTTCCAAATAAATTTCCGATAGTTTTACCACATTGCCACGCCTATTCAAGTTCTATTATGTCTGCCGATGCCAACTTGTTTTGATTAGACAATTCCTCGAACTGGCAGGGCTGCCTCGAATTCTCAACTCTTGTACAGAAACTGTGTACAAAAACCATAAAAGCCGTTAAACAGTCCACAAATTGCTTCGAATGTTCCGAGCACAACTTCTTCGGTTCTTGGATCCTCTCGGTATCGTTCAAGAAGCGCCACGAAAAGTTTTTTTCTTCGTTGAAACCGGGCGCCTTTTCAAGAAAACTGCTGTAACGTTTGTCAACTTTTTCGTTAGAGTCAATGTGAACAGATGTCAACCATAAAAGGTGACTCATGTCTATTTGCTTTAGAATAATATCTTCAAGAAAGGGCCCTGTCTTTGTTCCCTCAACAGAACTATTTTGTGTCTTTCTGACAATACTCTTGGGTTTCATATGAGCATCGGCTTTAGTTGCATCATACGATTCGCAAATCTTCCTTATCCTTGGTTGAAGATCCCGGCAAACTGAATCAAGTTCGATCAGTTTTGGCTCGATATCTTCACAAATTACAGGGCAAAGTTTAACTAGTTTTGCACCAGCACTCGAACCTGCAACCTTCCGCCATTTATCGACAAAAGTGCCAAGACCTTCCTCTCCCACTACAGTACTAACAGTAGCCCTCACAGAACTCTTAATCGAACTGGCTGTAGTCTCAAGACTTTCAAATATATTATCCAATGGCATAGAGTTACTGCCCAGCTGGTCCAATGCTGGCCGGCCGATATGGCTTTTCTTTATTTCTTCTTCTCCAGAAAGTCTTGATGAAATTACTGCGACTGTTGACTTGAGGTTGTTCATAGTTTCTTCCACGTCGTCAATTATCTTATGGACTTTTAAAACAACTTTCACGGTAACTCTTAAAGTTACTTTTAAGTCTCTTATTATTGTCTTCATATCCTTGAGTGCGCTAACGAGACCTCCCATCCTGACGGAACAGTCCGTTTTAAAGGACTGTGACTGTAAGCATGTAAACACACACAACAGTTTTCCAGCCTCTGTGGAAAGTAAAACTTCCGGACGGTCCAATGACTCACGCCTGTCTTGATTTTGACCACACCTATGTCTGGTTGAGCTTATCACCTGACCCTCTTCTTCAAACAACGTGTACTACGACTTATGACGTGGCCTGACATTGAGCAAATAACTTACTGAGAAAACTTATATTATGCATGTATGGTAGAGGGTCCTGAAGGGGAAAAATGGAAACTGGGATTGCCTAATTATGGACTGGGAAAGTGGGACCCACTGAACTGGGGCTAGGATATAATGCCTCGGAGTGGGATAATAACTTTTGAAAATGGGATTTATATTTTTTGTCATTCTCCGACTCTATACACAAATGCTAAAATAAGCCCATTTTTCCAAATAAGTTAATAAACTTGTATATTAGTAGGTATTTTTTGGCACAAAGAATTGGTATTTCATAGCTCTGGCGGCAAATTCTTGCTTCCAGGCTCCACGCCATAGTCAACTTCTGCCAGTTGTATACTGATCTGCATCAGCAGATTTTGAAAAGAAACGGTGTGCATATGTCTACTTCAAAGTGGCATCCGACTTTCGGCAGACAGTCGGTGATTACAGAGGTTGAGTATTTTTCAACCAATAATGCAGTTGTTCATACTGAAAAGAGAAAGATAACAGTTAACTTAAATGGCAGCCAAAGCAATTTTATTACAGAAGCTAGAAAATTGATCATTAATTAATCAAAGATTGATCATTAAACTAATCAAAGACTCTGCAGCGAAACAGGGATTTGCCGACTTTGCTCTTGAGTTATGTTAAGTGGAAACATGATCAATCTGCCTTTCAACTGGCTACCTTATTTAATAAACATCATTCCATAAACTGCACCATAGGGAATGGGATTTACGATTTGGGAACTGGGATTTGGACCAAAAAGAGGTTGGAACTGGTATTAGGTTCAAAATTAGGCTGGGAACTGAGATTTGGAACCCCCCTCCATGTTAGTTCAAGCCTTTGGTAGAGATAACCTCTTTATAACTCCTTTATAAAACAGTCAAATGAAGTTGATACAGAAGATTAAGCTAAGAAAAAAATAAAGTTTAGACAATTTCAACTGGATTTTTAAAAAAAAGCGTAAAAAATTCTCCTTGGCTCTTACAGCCTTTCACATTAAAAATCATTACACACAATTATGGAAAGAAAATAGGTATTTATCTTGGATAAGATCGTTGCGAAAAGAAGGCTGTACGCACTCAGAAGTAGATCACTTATCTCTACGCTTCCGAAACTCATGCCATGCGTTGCTGGTTTTCTCAAAGGGAATTATGATAAATATGGAACAATGGTAATGAAAGGAGGTAGACTGAATGATAAACAATTAGAGCTAAATGTTAACGGGACAGCCATTAAGTCGTATAATTCTATTAAGTTACTAGGTTTAAACATTGATGATAATTTAAACTTTTCTGACCACATAAGTAACATCTGTAAAAAAAGTAGCCAAAGGGTAGGTGTAATTAATACATTAAGGAATTTAATCCCAGTTAAGGTTAAACCACACGCTATCTTGCCTTATTTAACTTATTGTAGTACTATATGGAATTGTTGTAATGCTAGTGATTCCAGAAAATTAGAGAGCGTACAAGAGGGCTGTTTACTGTGATAGCATATCATCATATAGCGATATCCTTAACTATAGGGCTAAATTAACAACCTTATACTGAATAGAAGATTACATGATATAGCTGTGTTAATGTATGAAGTTAAAAACAATCTGTGCCTTAACAATATTAACAACTTGTTTGCCGTTAATAACGATATAATTTAGGAAACAGTGATTTCATATTTCATAGAGGGGTGTATACATAATTTTTATTAGATTAGTTTAGTTTTAGGTGTCCTTACTTAGTGGGAAACTGCTATTTGTTTGACACATTAATAAAGTTTATTATCATTATTATTATTATTAATATTATTGGTGTATGGAGCCATTCAAACTTAAAAAATATACAATGTTTTTAACTAGATATTATAACAGGTGATATATTATAGGGTGTTTCAAAGATCTTTTAGTTAACGCTGACTGAAAACTAGAACAAAATAGAGTTTAACCCCTTTATCCGCTTCTACCACAAGTCAAAGTTATCTAAAAGCTTGGAGAAACTAAATGCTTTTTAAGTATTTTAAAATTGTTGTTTGAGTTGTATTTAAAACTTTTATCTCTAGGTAACATGTTTGATTTTTGATAAAGATACAGAACAAAGGGTATAGAAAGTGGGATATCAAAGACCGGGCATGACAGATGCAGGAAACTTCAAACGGTTGGAGGCAGGATGTTTAGCAACACAATCATCAGGATATGGGAAAGCTGGATGCTGAAATATAGGGCAATGAAGCTATGGGTAACAGGATGTTCAAGGATGCAGAAAGTTCTGCTCCTCCCTCCCCTTCCCAGCTGTTCTGCCTCAGCTTCACCTTTCCTAAGGCTTAAGACTAACTAGCTATACAGTCAACAAATTATCTAGTGATTTTTAAATTTTATTGGTTCTTATTACTTTTTCCACTTTAATGGATCATAATTTTGTCATGGAGAACTTTACTTTTACAAATCTTTTAAAAATTTAACTTAGTCTTGTTTTATTATTCAAGGCATGCACAATAATAACCACAGAAAGCCCATGCTCCTATCACGATACTTTTATTGAAAGCAGATTATATATCTAATTTGAAATTTTGTATTTTATTGCTCAAATTGTAATAAAAATCATCCATTCTACGTGATCACTTAATAACAGTATAAAGTAGAATGGATTATGTTACAATTTGAAGCAATAATGTACACATTCAAATTTCCCCTTAAATTTGCTTTTGAATAACGTTCAAGTATCGTGACGGGAGCCCGGGCTACCTGTGATATAAACCAAATTTTTAAAAATGTGCTTCTGACAATGTCACCCGTTTGACTTTACACAAAAAACTTTTACTTTACAAATTAATATCTTGAAACTACTATAAAGGTCTTAATGTTAGTTCAAAAGTTTTTAACAAAGGTAACATGACAGGCCGGTGCCATCTAAGTGCGTCAACAACAGTGTTTAAATAAATTTCATTGTGCATTTTCCAACACCTGGTACGGCCACGTTTGGCCGAACTGCGACATTTTCTGCTTTTGAGCTCATTGGCTTCTTTTTTGAAAGCACGTATCCAGTGACAGGGCATTCAACGTTTTTAAGGCACTCTGATTCGGGCTCCTCGCTGTTGAACCTAATCTTACACTTGAAAGAAACAAGGACGCGAAGCTCGTTCACACCGTTTTCGATGTGTGAACTCGCAATTTGTTGGGCTTCATCTACACCAGTGACCACTGCCACGGCAACTTGTCTCCCCTGAGAATCCAACACGGCCAGTCGCGTTCCTTCGCTAATAACCTGAATAGCAAACCCGAATCCATCTTCGTGGTTGCTATCAGACCAAAAAAAGTTTGGGTTTTCAAGCAGATCGTCGCTCTCAAATGTTAGCCTCTTGCCGTAGCCCTGTCCGACGCTCTGTAAACACAACGGTTCGCCATCAAAAAGAAACTCGTTTGTACCGTTGAGACGAACACGATACGTAAATCCTGGAATTATATTCTTATCAACATAAGTTCCGACTGCAGGAAGCTCGTATGGCTTTAGTAACGGCACAGAGTATTGAGTTGGGATATCTCCGATTTGTGATCCGAGAACTTGAAGTTTGTTTTTTAATGAACTTCTGTTTTCCGCGAGATCTTTTTGCTGTGCATTCGCGACACGTCTCACTTGCCACCATGCTCGCCAAAATGCATTCTGCAGCCGTCTTTCACTCTTCTTTTCACTAGAAACAAACTTTGAATCCTTTATTCCAATTTCAAACGCTGATAAGCTTTGGTACGTCTTTCCATCCTTCATCTGTTCAGTTGTCAATTGGCTAATGTAGTCTTCAATTTCTTTCACTGGAATATTGAGTCGTTTTCCAAACTCGATAAACTCAGAAAAATCACTAAAGTTACTTTCCTGATCAGTTGCCGACATTTTTTAACAAACTAAAGAGTAAAACCAGTGAAAACTTTACTCACATTTTCACCCCACTTACCAAAACAACGGCGATCTGACTACTACAACGAGTGGTTTGTTTTGGTTTATGAACACGCGTGAATGACCCTTGGTCGAATTAGTAGAATATTTTTCCCGGCACGAAGCGGTTCTCAACTCTGATTGGTTGATCTTGTCACACCATGATACCTTCACGCTAGTTTGATGTTTTGGCGCTCAATGTTGGACTTTGTACCCTTCCATTTACACTCGACAGATCCTCGTGTCGCACGAAACGTTCAACCAGTCGATATGTGTCGTGTATTTGCTCTTGGCAGGATTTATGTTCAAAGTTCAGCCGCGGTTTGGAGTTCCATAATTTTGTGTCGAATTCGGCTCGTATTGATTTGAAAAAAAGCTAATCAACCAAAAACTAAGTAGTTTTGTGTAAAAAAGAACGAGCACAGAGGCAATTTTTTTTCTCGGTCGGCTTATCTTGAAAAACTATGAATGAATTGATTTGACAACAACAGTGTCAATGCGTTGTTCTCAAGGTTGTGCATCAACGGAAACTGACACTCGGGGCCCGCTGGGGGCCTTATATTGCATACAACTGCAAATTTGAAATGTAAAACTTACTGGTTGGAAGATTATATTTTTTTTTGGCTTAAGTCAGTAGCCTTTGATGAACACACTTTTTAAAAACAAAACGCAAGAAATATAAACTACAGTATGTGAAAAAACAAAAGACAACAAAAA
>JAOBAT010080619.1:0-16683 GCA_026413305.1 Hydrozoanthus tunicans | reverse complement strand
AGCGATCAGGATGATGAAGATTACGATGATGACGATGACTTTATTCCATAATAATAATGATGACAATAACGATGATGGTGGTCTCAATAACAATGATGATTATGATGATGGCAATAACAATGGAGATGATGACAATAACAATGATATTGACCGTAACAATGATGATGACAGTAACAACGACGATAATTAACGACCAAATAGCGATCAGGATGATGAAGATTACGATGATGACGATGACTTTATTCCATAATAATAATGATGACAATAACGATGATGATGAGGAGGCAGCGTGGCTCAGTGGTTAGGGTGCCGGATTTGCGTGCGGTTGTCCCGGGTTCAAATCCCACTCTGAACACTGACAGGATTTGGCTTCGGTGATCCCAGAGTCAAATCCAACACACTTGTAAATAGCCAACTGGTCTGTCTCCAATCAGTTGGGATTCTTAACTGTGGTCGTGTTTGTTCTTGTAACATTTCCACTGAGAAGCCCTTGTGGGATGTGGGAATAAAGTGTGTATGTATGTATTTATGATGATAACAACGATGATAATGACAATGATATTGACAGTAAAGATGATAGTTATGTTGATGATGACAATAGCAATGATGATTTTTTTCATAAATAATGTTAGTGGCGAGGTCTGTGATAGTAATGCCGGTTATTATGACTGATTCATTGGATGATCTATTTAATTGTTCTTTATAGATTATGCAAAGTTAGTCATGCGAGGTCAGCTCGACTTTGTGACCGGCGCAGTAAGAAAATGTTTATGCAGTATGCTGTATAGATGATAACACTTAACTTTAAATTAACTGACTGACTGATAGTTGGTTGATTGACTGATTAATTGATCGGTTAAATGGCTGATTAGTTGATTGATTGCTTGATTGATTAAATGATTATTTGAATGGTTGTTTGTTTGATTGATTGACTAATTGATTGAACATTAAAAATCGATTATGTAGCAACTATTACACCCTAGTATATCTACAGTAATTGTTAGACGATAAGAAACACACCTGTCCCCTTAGAGTTCCATTCTTTTTCATTGTAAGGAAGCGCCCGGTTGCTATGTTCTTTAGCTTCACTAGACTTGCTCCGAACGACTGCAACTCAAACTTTACTGAAAAAAAAAATCAAATAAAAAAACATTCGGTTTCTCCTGGAGGAAAAGCAAAAGTAATGGTAATTTTCAAGTTCACATGCAGTCATAAGGGCCC
This sequence comes from Hydrozoanthus tunicans, assembly GCA_026413305.1. Taxonomy (NCBI): domain Eukaryota; kingdom Metazoa; phylum Cnidaria; class Anthozoa; order Zoantharia; family Hydrozoanthidae; genus Hydrozoanthus; species Hydrozoanthus tunicans. Next base: position 15,462 of record JAOBAT010080619.1, on the reverse strand, counting down.
ATATTGCGCTCAGTTAAATATTCCAAGAGCGCAACTTGGTTACGAGATGGTAAATACTAGCCAAGAGTTGTGTAGAGTTGCTAAGCTAAATCCTTTCTCGAGCCCAAGTGGCTCATAGGACCGGCGCTTATCTCCAGTTTCCGTAGTGTTAAGCGGATGAGAGTCTTTGACTCCCCCTGGACAGGACACTAGTCTAACGCAGGTTAGCCCCCAGCAGAACTGGTACTCACTATATACAGCTGAGTCGACTGGAACAAAGTCGGGTTAAGTGTCTTGTTCAAGGACACAACACAGTGGTCTGACTGGCGCTCGAACTCGCGACCCTAGGATTACGAGTCGAACACGCTAACCGCTCGGCCACTGCGCCGCCGTGTAGAGTCGCGCTGACTACAAATCTTCTCATATCCAAAAAGCGCAACATAACGCAATCAGCTTTCATGTATGGTCAATTCGGTGTATATGAGCTTGTAACTGAGATTGAGTGAACCACAAACGCAATATTCGAGTTTGGAAATTTACTAGTTTGTGATAAGAATTGCATCAGACTTCTCTTATTGACTTTTGTTTGACGTTTTTTAGCTTATTCCTGAGGCTGGTTAGTCGAAAAATTACTGAGAGTGGAGTTAAAAACTAGCTGATCTATTCACGTAGTATTTACAGACAACCTTTTAAAATTCTAACATCTTGGCATGAAGAAAGAAGCATTTGAATCAAGTGGCGAATCACGGAGTAATTGACTTTAAGCAACTAACAACTATGAAGAACGTTAACCTAATTTAATTTTTGTGACGGAGCGTGGACTAATTAAGGAAAAACGTTCTTGTTATTAAAAGCTCAATTATTTTAGCCCTAGCCAGTATTTCAACATCGAACTTCTCCTTACCATAGCTCAAACAAAAAGCTCTTTGGGTTATGAGAAATTAGAAATTTATCAATATGGCAAGCTACTGAAGATAAAAAGCAAAGTTATTCTAAACTGGTAACGTGGTCCGTCTACTACTAACTGTGGACAACTCTTAATGAATATAATTGTGCGCCGTATACAGCGGACTATGTAACACTTTTATTACTAGATTCAACTGTAAGTCATTATTAAGCTTAAGCACTTTGATCATATACATATGGAAAAAGGGAGTATATAAATGCTAAACATTGTTATATATTATTATTATTGTTGGAGAACTAAGCATTTCGTCATTTGTTGTATATTAGGCTGACGGCTTTTGTTACGTACACTCTTTACATCTCCTAAAAACTATTAGATTTGTCAACACAACGTATAAATTCGAGTGAGGCCTTACCACTGGAACGGGATATAATCCAAGTGTCGCTGATCTACAGCATTAACAAGGAAACCCTTAAACCCACACAAGGAAAGAGAAAAAGTCTCTTACCTAGATTTGTATTGCCTTACTACCTAAATTCGCGCGCCATGAAATGAGCGCGAGTTTTACAAATTCGCGTTAATTCATAACGCTGAAGTTTCCTAAGCGCGTTGATTTTTACAACCTTAACTTTTAACTTAACTTACATTTTAACAGCAATAAATTTCTTTACTTATAGTGGTGCAAGGGTGCTTCTGTGTGTAACACTACAGAGATAAAACAAAGTGGATGATTGGTCAAAGTAAGTACAGTTCATGTAGTTCTCAGATGTTAAACAAACTGTTTAGATGTTAAATCTTAATAATGATAATAATAATGTTTAGCATTTATATAGCGCTCTTTTCCATGTGGATATGATCAAAGGCGCTTAACAATGATTTACGGATGACTCTGGTACTGAGGGTCTTAGATAGTCCGCTCTATACGGCTCACAGTAATGTTCAGTAAGAGTTGCCCTCACTTACTAGAAGACAGACCACAACACCGGGATCACCCTACTCTTTTTCGACAAGTGATGTGGGTTCTTTTTTGAGTCCCCCGATAGGAGATCGAGAGACTGGGCCTAAGGTTTAACGTCCTTATCCGAGAAGACGCGAAGGTCTTACCGTTTGCAGATGTTAGAGCAAAGGCAGCACCTTCTCCTCAGTTGTTTTAAGACCCTGAGTGAAGGTCTGGCACCGGGACCTTCATAACCGTTTATATTTTCAGCATCGTCCCATTCAGTATCGTTTTCATCGTCGTAATATTATTGTTATACTTTTATTGTTATACGAGTATTTTTTTAAAATTATCATTATCTTGGTCAACCTACCATATCTGCTATCCTGGTTTATTGTTCCTTCGACCAGTCCACTGGGTAATATCTGCAAGTGATAACCACTTCTACAGAAAATCTTGCATTGTATTGAGTGAGTAGGCGTGCTTGTTATCTTGTGGATCTTTTGCCTCCTTACGCTAATGCCCGCTCGCAGAGACAGCCATCTGTGTTTTCTCTTGTTCGAGAAAACACGCACGATGCTCGTCTGACCGTGCCTTGAATGTTCCACCTGATTTGTATCTACATGACGTCGCTGGTCTTGTCTGGAGCACAAGACACCTCCTTGAAGGAAACCCAGCATGATAAAAAGCAACTCGGCGCGCATTTTACCCTCGGGGAGTTTTTTTCCTGCAAAAGAGAAATTTTTCATCAAGATTTATTGATAGGGTTGACTCTCAGTTGCAACATCCGGCCAGGAAAGAGGAAAGGGTGACATATATAATGACAAAACTTTTGTGCTTTTGTTATAAACTTGTTTGAATTTCCTTCATTAAGTTTGTTTTGTGAAAAAGCTAACAGATTTGGCAACGTTTTACACAATTTAAACTTCTCATTTCCTTTATTTAATTTAGGCCTTGACGTTTATCAGAAAAAAGTTACATTTTTTAACTTATAGATTGAAGTATTTAGTTGCTATGAAGGCATTAACGAAGCTTCATTACTAAGAGTAAATGAAAACACCGTTTGCGTGTTTTTGATACCAAAAATAACCCCGATAAAAGTTGTGGAAAAGGAAGGGAAATTTAAATCGCTTCCGCCGACTCTGCATGCGGAGAACGAAAACAAACACTTTTAAGAATTAACATTGGAAGTACGACATTTAATTTCCTCTCTTCTGTGTTGCTCATACAATCAAAAACAGGCTTAAGACAATGTGTTCAGGAAAGTGCTTACAATGAAACACACAAACAAAAAGAAAAAAAGAACACTTCGATAATGCTAGAAACTAATAATATCCGCCTCCCTGTAACTAGGGAACTATTAAGCTTTGTCAAAGATTAATGTTCAAGTTTTTTTTGGACCACATTTACTCTATCAACACTGCAAAACCGACAGTTGAAAAGAACTAATGGGCTAAAGAAAAAGTAATTTGTGCAGTGTAAAGCCACGTTTTTTCCGTTAGTCTTCCTGTTGCAGTAATTTATATGAATAGCTGAGTTTGCGTGTAACGGAGCAAATTGTATGGCTTACACGAACCCGAATATCAGTCGCTTTTGGGCACTTGTGTTAACATGCCTAGTTCCATTTTGCATCTATAGTTAATGTACCATAGTCGTCGACATACTCGCAGTTTCTTTCCAACAACAAAATAGAACAAATCTCCTGGTATTCTTAAACTAATGTGGAATTTCCTCGTAAAAACATATTACATGCAGTACTTTTATAGCCATAACAGTTACTTTGTTAAAAGAAGCTCAATCTGAAATGAAGTATATCTGTATCTGAGAAAACACGATCTGCTTTATTGACTTTCTTCTTCTTTATTAATTACATCCTTAGCACAAACTAATACAAAACGAACACAATTTGAAGCTAAAAATATAGATAAAATTTTCCTACATACCTTGGTAAGATAACCCTTTGTAATAAAATTCTTTAGCGGTGCTTGAAGCCTTTCCAAAACGAAGCTCTTGAGTTAAATTCCTTAACAGACTGGCTTTAGAACTATTTATACGCCAAATTGTTAGCCATTTTCGGTTGCAATTAACACTTTATTGAAAAAGAACGAACTCATTCACGCTTACAATAGAACTCTTTTTCAGGAGAAAGCTCCGCCCAAATGTCTGAAAACCAGAGCTTAATTGTTAAGATTTGTTTTCACTTAATTTAACAGTCTTTTTTTCAGGAAATTGTCGGTTTTTGGTCCAGGTTTTTCCTTTGTTTGCTTCTCCGTCGGGGCTTAAACACCCCAATGCCAACCGTTATAAAATAACTTTGAAGATAATCGTAGCGCCACAGGAAGCGTGTGGTTTTGTTAACACAATTCATTGCAGCTATTGAACTGGTTAATTGTTAAAAAAAACGCAATAGTGTCTAATTACGTCCTTCATTTTGTCTGGTACCGGTTGTTATCTTTTTCACTTGCCGTTGTCCACGCAACTACAAAAGTTCAAATACTTAAAAAAAAACAGCACTGAAAAAAAAAGGCCCGTTCCGCCAAGCCGTAAATTGTTATTGGCTAGCAAAGATAATGTTGACCTGACGAGGTTTCGTGTTTTTGTTTGCAAGCGCGAAGTGAGTCAATGAGAGGACAACTTATCGTGGCTATTCACACTGCATAAGTTAATGGCGGCAACCGTAAAGACCAAATTTCTCTAGTCACCCTTATCTATCATTGCCGAACACCACGAATTCGTTAGCTATCGGCTGCCGCTTTTGACAACAAACAGATAGATTTTATGGCTATGGTAACAAAATAGGACTATGAGTTTGGCTCAGCCTACTCAAGTAAATTGTTCAGATGTTACGAATAGTTTTCAATTTTGTGGGTTACAAAAGAGATGTTTGTTTAATCACGTAGAAATATTGAACAACGCGAGTTCCTTTAAAGTTTGTCGAGTTATTCGTTTCTTTTTCGTTACTATTTCAACTTTAACTTTCAACTTTCAAGTTTAACTTTTTGCTAACCTGCCTAGCGTGAGCATTTGTCGGAGTCAAGCTGCGAGCCTACTCGAATGAGCTCATTCCGAATGGGCGCTAATCAAACTGTTCTTAAAAGAGCAAAAGCTTTTGTTTACCTGGTATTTATATTCTACTTGAATTCTGAACTAATCTCCTTTACCGCCATATAATAATCTTTTTATTTTTCTATCTCTTTGAAGTATACCGGCTGAAAGAGGAACATATTTCGAGTTACTTCACTTTCATCAAGGAATGGGCGATACCCAGCGTTGAAAAGAAACACACTCTTTTAAAAGCTGCCTTTGGTTTTCGTTAGCTTTTTTAACTTCCTTGAAGCGCAAAATTCATTTGTTAAAATGTATAGCCAATATCCATCCTTTTGTTCTTAAAATACCTAAGTCGTCCTCGTGTTGAAGAGCGCAACTGTTTTCTTTTGTGAAATTTCTTGACGGTTTTTTCGTCTATCATGAAAACGTGAACTGCAACACAAGAAATGTCATCCTCGCTTTAACAAATTAAAATATTTGCTTTTGTAATACAAAATCTAATTTCTTCAAGTTCAAGCCAAAAAAGGGTTAACCAAAGCAAAAGATAAAACGCTGATGTCTTTGTAATAATATATGAATTATTTTGCCTATTTGATGACTCGCTGAAGACATATGCCGTTCTCAACTTCCTATGCGTATTTCTGAGTGGACCTTCCCGCTTGACGTAGCCATTAGAGAAAGTATAGCGGGCCAGGACTTTATGAACACCAACAAAGTGAAAGATCGTATAATTTAGTGATTGAAACAATAGACGTCTTTTTTAAAAGCGTGCATGAAGTGCGAGGAGATTGCGCAAAGCTCTGGGAAATGTTTTTAAGAATAACTTCACGATGTCGAACTTGTGAAGACCTTAGTATAGGATTTAAAGTTATGCCAACGTGACGATTTATGAGAGTTATAATCCCAGATTTACAGCATGTCTTCTCGTTACCGGAGTGTTCTTCAGACCTTTGAAGTTAGCGAATTCCTCCGAAGCCAAATGTCTCGCTGGCATGTCCGACAGTGCTCTCATACTGCCGGCACGGCTTGAAGTTTTCAGTTTATTGTTTAGCCTTTATTTTCGCCCCAGACAGTGTCCAATATAGTTTTTGACACCTGCTAGTACTTTATAAGCCATACTTATTTTGGGTGAAAAATGTGAAGCTTTTTACTAAACATAGAGAAAACCATTGTTTTAAACTTAGTCTGTCTTACGTTCGAGAAACGTCAGTCTCCTTTCTGTTTTGTGCGTCCCATTACACCATAGTGTTTTTCTGTCAAATAGGCTCTGGCCATTTTTCGTTAATCGCCTTACAATAAAAAGCACGCAACTATAAAAAAATCTATTTGGGTGGGAATTTTCATGTTGAGCGTTGTTAGGGGTCCGATGACGGTTTGTTTTTTATAACAATTTTACACTGGGAAGAAATGGTTGAACAGCGACTGTTTCTTGACCTATGTTTCACCGAGATACCTTTAGAGTAAGAAACGAATATTTTTTCAAGTCCGTTTTTATGGCTACTCTTCAGGTAAAGTACACTTATTTGTTAGTTTAGAAATGTATTGGTATGGGGAAAACAACTTTTCAGCTATTTAATTTACTTCCAGTATTTATTCCATTGTGACACCATAACCCACAGTAAACAAGAAAAGAAAAAACACTATTGACAGTCTTAACAAGCGCACACGCTGTACTGACTACAATTTATAAAAGTTGAAAATATTCGCCGTCGAGCCCGTACACATATTCTTGCCCTCTACAGTGCAATATATTCAAATCTAAAAGAACAAAAAACTGCACAAAAGATTTTTCCAAACAAAGCTGACTCCTCCGCAAAACTACTCAAAATGGTCTTTCTTTCTTAAGGACAAAACGGCATAATTGGATATTAAAGAGAAAAAGGGATTCAACATAAGTGATAAGGCTTCCCTTCCATTAAACAGTTTTAATCCAGTTAGTATTTGCAAGCCGCTAATTACGGCAAGATGCCGCGGTTTCAGCTATATTCCGCGCCATTTTGACCCCCGAAATCGTTATTTAAGCTTTTGTACACGATAGCTTTCTTTCACAGCTACCAAATATATACCTTTAACAATCATTATGATAGGAGCAGCCGTTACATACTTTTCGGGGGAGAAAGGAGGTATATTCTTTTCTGTACATCTAGACATTTTACTCAGAGTCTAGTATGTGTTAATCCGATCAGCCAGATGGTTAGCTTAATACTAAACAAAGTACGAAACGATTACATGAGTTTAGCCGCGTAATCGAGCAAGGCATATACTACGAATTCCTTCACTCTGGATCCAAATATTAAACATCTGTTTTTGTACTGCTATGCTTGAAAGAATTTCTTTATTATACTATCTATGCTTCATAAACCGTCTTAGCACTAGTAAATCATGAGTGGGGAAAAATGTGTTTGAAATAGATAAATATCCTTGCTAAAGCCACTAACAAATTTTCTTGAAGCATAATTAGCATCACATCCCCATAACTAGCATCTGTAGAGGCCCCAAGCGTAATAAGTGTGGCTACAAGTGTAATAATGGATCCAAACGTAATAAGTGTGACCCCAAGCGTAACAATGGATTCAAACGTAATAAGTGTGGCCCCAGCGTAACAATGGATCCAACGTAATAAGTGTGGCCCCAAGCGTAAGAATGGATCCAAACGTAATAAGTAGTACCCCAAGCGTAACAATGGATCCAAACGTAATAGGTGTGACCCAAAGCGTAAGAGTGGATCCAAACGTAGTAAGTGTGGCCCCAAGCGTAACAATGGAGCCAAACGTAACAAGTGTGGCCCCAAGCGTAACCATGGATCCAAACGTAATAAGTGTGACCAAAGCGTAAGAGTGGGTCCAAACGTAATAAGTGTGGCCCCAAGCGTAACAACGGATCCAAACGTAACAAGTGTGGCCCCCAGCGTAAGAATGGATCCAAACGTAATAAGTAGTACCCCATGCGTAACAATGGATCCAAACGTAACAAGTGTGGCCCCAAGCGTAACAATGGATCCAAACGTAATAAGTGTGACCCAAAGCGTAAGAGTGGATCCAAACGTAATAAGTGTGGCCCCAAGCGTAACAACGGATCCAAACGTAATAAGTGTGGCCCCAAGCGTACTAAGTGTGGTTCCAAGCGTAATACGGTTGGCTCCAAGCGTAATAAGGGGGCTCCAAATGTAATAACTAAAACAACTTAGTAAAATTTTTCATGAAGTCAATCTAGTCCGTAATCATGTTGTCACGTGATGTGACGCCATCAAATCTTTTACGTAAAATATCTTAGGAGACTACCGAACTTACATGTTCAAAGGCACTTGTTCATCTTTTTTGCCTAGTGCAATCGAATGGGTTTTTGTCGACAGTGTCAAATCTTGCCTCTACATCATTACTCGCTCAATTATGACTAGCATCGGTCACTCGCTCATGACCAGCATTACTCAGTCACTCCGCTGTGGTTGATTTTAAGAAAAATTTGTGGTTGTACATGGGGCAACCAAGGGCTTCATTTGTGGTCGTCCCACAAAAATTGGGGCAAAACACAATGAATATATTATTAACTTAAACTATTTGTGCATATTTGTTAATTAACTGTTTTAAATGTATATTATTAAAGGAAGCAATCACATTTTAGTATCAGTGGGTGTAAGTGGTTATATTCAAATAATGAATAAGCTAGTGTATAAACCAGTAAATGCATGGCAAGATAACTGTGTTCTCATGACTCAGTTTTGCATAAATATAATGATCTAAGGTATAATCGAACGAGTCCAGAAGCCTGTCATTGCTCTGTATCGGTTTCGCTATCAGCTCCCCGTTCCGATCCATCTTCACTGGAAAAGTCACTCAAATGTACATAGTTCTCTTCGCCATCACTGCCCTCTTCATTACTAGCCCCTTCAGCAGTGGGTTTGACCTTTCTAGGTTCGTATCTGGGCTGAAAGGGACGCCGCTTTCTGTTTGCATTACTTTGCCGAAACAAAGTTGCAGAGGTGGGGTCGAACTGCTTGCAGTCAGGTGTCTGCATGACGACTCTTGTAAGGCTGGTAAGAGTGTCAGTGTTTAGCTTGTTTCTCCAGTCTGTTTTAACTTTCTTCATCATGCAGAATACTCTCTCACACTCAACAGGATGAGCTGGTATGGTGAGTAGAAGGTCTACAATTGCCATAAAATTTTGGATATGCTTCTCCATACTTCAACCCAATGTCAACCCAGCTGGCTTTGTTTATTGAAATGAAACTGCAAACTGAAATCAAGTTCATTAGTTCTTGCTTTTGATCAGAAATTGCTTACTATTATTTTAGTTTACTGTTGATTAGTTTTGCAGTTTCAGACCGGCAATACTCTACAATTTTGGGTCTGTATGTACGGTTTTTCTGTACCTTTTTTATCCATTCAATGTTACAATTATTTTTGTATTTTCATGATATGTAGCAAAAGCAAATCCCCAAGTGAAGTAATCAATAATACACAAGTAATGTCAGGTATCAACACATGGATGACGCAAATAAATTATGAGAATGCTACTGGTTTTTCAAATATATGTCCAAACAAGTTTTGTTTGGTATAGAACTGAATGAGCGGGCAAATCCTTATTTTAAGCACAAGGTTTGGTCTCGTCCTGATTCCAGAAGCTAAGTGTTTAAGTAGGCGAATAGACACACCATACTTCGCCCAAGTCTTAAATTTAGAAGAAGGTCATTGTATTCTTCTTCACATATTTCCCTTGCCCTAGACTTATATCTGTGGCGTTATAGTGACTTAGTCGATATAACGCCACATGCAAAACGGCAGTGCTACATACTAGTGCTTAGTTTGATAGCAAACAAGGTCACAGAACAAGTTTATGGAAACATGGAACCATTGAAACTTGCCTCAAACACTGAATCAAATCAAAAATGGAAGGATCGTGACAAACTGGCAGTAATGTGCGATGCGGTGAGAGAAATATTCCAAACTGTTGGGGATTTGTTGATGGCACCGTAAGTGACTGAAAATCTTGTAAAGTTTTTCCCATATTATTTTAAAGTTTTTTTTTCTCATTGAAAAATGAAAATTTGTTTCTTAATTTTCTCACAGGTTTGTGCAACATGCAGGCCCAATAAAATTCAGAGCGTTATCTATGATAGTCACAAACGGTTGCATCGAATTAATTAAACTGGCAAGTCCTTGAAGCGGCAAATAGTCTGATTGCTGGAATGTATCGACAAGTATCGACTTTCGGTAAGCCAAAGGTACAATCTATTGTATAACATGCCTTAGGTTTTTACTTCCAATATCTTGGATGTTTATGCTTTTTATTTCATCATCTTCCATCCAATTCGCTTGATTTCGTATCGGAAACTGTGACAAAATCTCAAACTATAAATTCAGTTTATTGAAAATGAAAAGAGACAATAATTATTATTGTAATTTTAGGGGGGAAAGACGCGATTCAGATATGGTTCATAACACGATGACCTGGCATGGAGGCACATCTTGTACATGTATTCACGGCGACCCCGGTCTCTCCAGTACAAATGCATCTGCAGGCCAGCTTATGACCTGCTTTAGCAAGCGGGAAATGGGGCCCACGCGGCAAGGCTTCGTGGAACATCTTACGGGGCGGACGCACGCGCGGGACCAAGGGGGAAATAGGGCCTGCGTGGCAAAAGTTCGTGAAGCGCTTCCAGGCTTCCGAGGTGTTAACTGACCATCACCAACAGGCTCCGCTTTGCTAACCTAACACCAAATCAACAGTTATTCAACACTTCCATGTCACAAGACTTTTTAATGGCTTTTGTAGAAAAAACAGCGGCTTGGAAAATGCACTTAAATGGAATAATGCTATGTAATGTTTTAACTTGTTGCTACGGTAACCAATTTTGTGATTACTTCGAACCGGACACCAGCATCGCTTGAAGAAAACTTGCAACATAGGTTGAATACTAAGTTTGTTTATTGAGACAGCTACAATTATTTTCGTTGTTATGAATTTGTCAAAGTTATAACTTTGAGCGTGAAAAGCGTTACCGGACTGTTGAAAGAGAAACGTTGCAATTAAAATTTTGAAATGGAGTTTTTTATGGGTAAATAAGGACTTTAAGCAACGAGCACTGCAACTCCGATTTATGTAAAGATATTCATTATTCGATGTTTCGAAGCTAAATTTCAACTTAATCTCACAAGTATTTTAAAAATGTCTTGTGTCCCGCCTGGAAGATGTGAAATAAACTAATTAGGGGGTATGGAGACAGTTTTTTTATCGAGCACATGTCTCTCGCTGTTTGTGGCAGTACGGAGGAACACACCTGCAGTTTAGAGCCTCGTGTATTTTCTCTGTCAAATGTGGCTGCTCTCAGGAGATATTAATTGAAGCGATTAGCAGTCCAGGATATAAATCTTACAGTACTAACATAAAGGGACACAAGAACGATTGTGAATGATTGTTCCAGGACATTTCACTCGCCCCCGAAAAAGTTGCAATAGCGAACTGAAGTGCAGAAGCACTACAAGATAAATCGATTTTGTCTGTCAGCATGCCATCCTTAGTATTTTTTTCTTAAGTGCTCTTCGGCAGTTTTCCGGTAAGCCTCAAACACTTCAGGATGATAAGCCATCTTAGTTCTCGTTGCACGATACTCTAACTACAGATGTTGCCTTATCCGTACTGCGATTTTTCGGAGCTATTGCTCGATAAAAACAGTTTCCGTCTTAACTGTTCCTTCATGTGTCTGCCAGGCGGAATACGAGACATTTTAAAATTATTGATGAGATTAAAATTGAAGCTTTGCTTCAAAAAGTCGAGTAATGAATAGTCATACAGAAATGGTTGGTTGTTTGCCCCCTATAGTAATCCCTAGATCTATGCATTGCGAAACCGCGCGGGACTTGGAAACGACAAATTGCCCACACTCAAACCGAAAAATACGAGAGTTTAATGAATCCGTCATTGTAATCAGAGGCAGTTACGCTCGCATTCATAAGAATATACCATTGATTTCTACTAATATCTGTTAGATCTTCGTGCTGTTAGTCACTGAGTCTTTTGAACCTCTCTTAGGGATGAAAAAAAATATCCACAGCATTTCTCATGGAAGAAAGGGAACAACATACACAATGATCCCACATATAATTTTGTCAATCTTCATCCATCTTTAAGAAAAACACTTCCATAGCTTTTTACTTGTAAACATCAAACTGGATACGAAACAATGCGGAGACATTTAAAAGAAAAATTGATGGGAATCGAACAAAAAATCTTCCGTTTACAAGTCGGATACTCTACAACTGTGTTATGGGAGTTAATTATAATATGGTGAGCAAGGTCATTCAATTAGGCAGTTATGTAGTACACGAACTAGATCGCCTAAATCATTTGAATGTCCAGGCATATACATTTCGTACCTAATCTTATGTTGACAAGTTGATTACATATATGCATTTAAGCCAAACTTGGGCTGCTGATTTATTTCTTGAGGTAGATAGATCACCAGGGCAGGTTTTTAGCTCAAATTTGTCCAAAGGTTATGGATTGGCAGCAGATCTAAATAAAATACAAGTTTGTTGGAACCCCATATGACATCATTAGTTGAGAACTTTTTAAAGAATGCGGTTTTTGAAGTTCTCAACTTATGTTAATGTCTCAAGAACCATAAAGGATTTTAAGAAAATTTTTTCACCATTTAGCAAGGTCTGTCTATTAAAGTGATAACATTTTTTGCTTCTTAGGTACTTTGAAAACTGGCAACAGCTGGGCCCAATGCGTGAATTTATTTTCTTCCAACGCCGTCAATATCTTGTAGTGTTGCCATCTCAAAATCGCAATCATATTTGTATCGCGATTCCAACTGCTTTTTTCTAATATTCAACTCAACAAGTTGTAAAACTCATTTCTTCCAACATGAACTAAGTTTCCACGTCATTGCCACAAAATGTCGACGTCTCAAAATGTAAGAATGCGTTTTGTGAATCACGATACTAAACGATACTTAAAACTTAGACGCTTAGTTATGGGTCTAGAGTGATTTAAAATTGAAGGCACTACTGAATTTGAAGTAAGCGTTCTACTGAATAGAAAGCGGCCGTGTCAAACGTAGTTATTGAGGACTGGGACGAAAATTTCTCTTCTCGCCCCAGCTTTCTTTAACACAATTGACGCGGCCAAAGCAAACTCGAACCGCTAACAAAGTATACGGTAATTAACCGATTTCTTTTTAACGCAGGTGCTTACAGCGGCAGTATTTGTGGTTTCTCGGTTCTCAAGTACATTCCAAGCAAACGCCTCACCGACTCGATCTCACAGCCACAGATGTGTTGGGTTCAAAGGAAAGAGCCTGAATACAAATCCTAACTGTACTCTAAACTACTCCGGGATCACAACTGCTATTCCTTCAGTTACTCAAAGGGTGGTTCTATTTGGCAGGTCTGGCTTCGTTCTCAGTATGAACAACTCTGGAGCACTGAAAGGAACGACCAAAATCGCGGATAGCAATAGTGAGTCTGGGTTTGCTAAATTGGGTTCATCAAATATTATTTTTTTGAAAATTTTGAAAATCCAACTAAACGACCGCAGACTGAATTAAAAGGAAGCAACTTGAATGATTTAAGAATTTTTGGAAGAATTTTAAGGCAGATAATAAGTTTTGTAATTGGTTGTTTTATGAGAGAAATTTGAGTTAAGAGGATTTAAGAAAAGTTTGAAATATAAATTTGAATGTAAATATTTGATAGAAAAACGCTAAACCATACACGAACGCGCGTGGTCAGGAGGGGTGGTTTGTCCCCAAAAGTTTGCCCTTTCATGAACCCTCCTAGTTCTTTCACCATTCCCCAAAATCCCCCTTAATGTTAAAAACTTAACACTGGGTTAAGATAAGCGGTCTTTGAACAATAGGGCCTTGACAGCCTTTGAGTGAAAACCTCCGTTAACAAATACTATTTACTGGTTATATCTTGATTTTTATTCACCCTTTTCATCACATCCCATTTTTGAAGTTAAGCGCCAAATTGTTTTGAAAATATGAAGAAAATGGAAAGTGAAGGTTTGAAAAACAAAATAATCATCCTGGGATCTAAAAAAAAATTTAACGAGCTTTAAATCGGAAGTGACGCGATCGTCGACTGTAGTCGACAATGACGCCCTTCTTTAATACATGTCGACCTCAGTCGACGATTGCGGCGCCGACAGTGTTAACCAATGTGTTTAACATTCCACATGTATACGTACACACTTTTTTATAAGAACCTCTTGCATTTGAGCTGAGGCTGAATGTTCTTAATTATTCTGGGGACTTTAGCCTCAAATGTTCCAAACATTAACATGCGTGCTTGATGCACACGCACTTTATGAGAACGATTTTATGAGGACAAGAAGACAAGGAAAATTTTACTAGTTCTTATAAAAAAGATGTGTAGCTATTTTCCTTCATTTCTCAAGCTTATAAGTTCCGGAAACTTCAAGAGCTCAATCTAGACAACAAATGAATGAGTACATGATTTTGTGCCGTAAAGTACCAAAATTAAGTTCTCGGCCATTCTGCTGCTTCGGGTGTGTTCTTAGAATGCTGCTAAATTTTGGTCCATTTCAGCCTGACGCTCTTACAAAAAAATCCTATAAAAAGAGTGTGTCATACATATCCTAGCGATAAAGTGCCTGTTCAACCATGCTGACCTATGCGATAAAAACCGACAATCTCGTATCATTTACATTTGTGGGCGTCTTAACATGTTAGGTTGCTGTTTGCTATTTACTTTCACACTAAGACGAACAAATCATCCAATGACCTGTCCGTCCATTTTAAACGTCTTTTTTATCATTATTACCATTACTGTAAAAATTAATATTATCTTTATCATTTCATCAGCATCATTACTTTCAATAGCTTTTTAAAATCTAGTTATTTGCTTTTTATTTTCTTAACAAAAATGTTATTTTACTTTGTACAGCATTGTTCGACATTATGTCCTTTGGAAAGGGGATCGTTGTGTTAAAACATGTGCAAACTGGAAGATTTGTTGGAATAAACAAAAGTGGAAGATTTAAAGGAAAGGTACTTGGTTCTTACAATAGTGTTAATGTTTTATGTAAACAACCTATTTTATGATAATGTCAAATCTTTAAATCAAACCTCGCTGAATCATGAGCGGTTTCCAACACGACAAACCTACCCCTCCCCTCAACATAAAGATAGGCCTTACCCCGACTTTACTGTTTGCCGTAGCCCAAGTGAGGGGTAGTTGAGTAGTAATATGTTACCTAGTTATACACCCACGAGGAGGAAATGAGCTATACACGTAGCTGAAATCTACTATGTTATTAATTATCGTCTTGCTCACAACCTTGATAATAACAACTCTAAAATAAAACTATTCCGTCAAATCTAACTTGTCTATATTCGTTCTCAATTGACCTGATTCCTAAAAACATGGCGGCTGTTCGTTTTACTACAATGCATGCGAACCTTTAACCGCCGAAAGGATAGGATAAAAATTAGCTTGCAGAGCGGCTCTTGAGGGGACTGGGGCTTGGGCTCTCGAGGGACTGGGATGTTCGGACCCAAGGCCAGATAGTCTGTTCCATCAAGCGTCATCTTCGTGTAGTAAACAGGAGGTCCCCTATTCCG
>JAOBAT010080608.1:0-19555 GCA_026413305.1 Hydrozoanthus tunicans | reverse complement strand
TGTTTACATGGACATTTCCATCCCGGGTTGTAATCTCATCCCTGTGCTTGGAACAGGGATGAGTTCAACCGGGATGAACTCATCCCGTCTCCAAACCATGTAAACAGTAACAAGAAAATGACCAAATCATCCCGGGATAGTCTCACCCCGGGATGAAAAGTCTCATGTAAATAGGCCCTAACACGAAAAGAAATTTACAGGTCGATGAATGGAGGCAACCTGTGTAAGAGTTAATCGAGACAGGTAGCTTTAAGACCTCTATTTAAAGTTAAATTGAGGTCAGGAGTGCAAGGTTAAATAAATCAAACCGCTATAGGAATTTGTAATATCAAATAAGACAGTTGCATAGAATGTTCTCTGCACGCAAGTCGCTACAACGACACATTTATTCGTTTTAAACCAAAATACTTTAACTTTAGAAAGTTGACAGTGCTGTGTTCGTTTCTTAGTCTTCATCACTCCTTCAGCGTTTTCCAACATCTCTATTCTCCTTACGCATCAGTGAAGTTAATTAGAGTTGAGAATAGAGAATATGATATTTGATCAATCACCATAGAATAGATTGCGAAATTGATAACATAATATAATTAATATAGAATATAAAATTTGATAACCCAATATGTTATAGAATATAAGGTTTGATAACCCACCATAATATAGAATACGAAATTTGATTACCCAATATAACAAAGAATATGAAATTTGATCATCCACCATAATATGGAAGTTTGATCACCACCATAATACAGAACACGAAATTTGGTAGCCCAATATTATATAGAGTATGACATTTGACCATCCACCATAATTTGATCTCCCACCATAATATAGAATACGAAATTTGATCATCTACCATAATATAGAATACGAAATTTGATCATCTACAGTGATAGAATACAAGATTTGATCATCTACCATAATATAGAATACGAAATTTGATCACCTACAATGATACTTGATCATCCATCGTAATATAGAATACGAAATTTGATCATCTACAATGATATAGAATACGAAATTTGATCATCTACCATAATATAGAATACGAAATTTGATCATCTACCATAATATAGAATACGAAATTTGATCATCCACCATAATGTAGAATACGAAATTTGATCACCAACAATGATTTAAAATACGAAATTTGATAACTGTTCGCACCTTACTGCTGTACTTTGCTCTTATTTAACACCGCGTTTGTTTTATCTTGCGCTTAGTTTGCTTAGTTCGAAAGTGTTAAGTAGGCATTCAACATTTACAAAGTCACTGGATTCTTCAGCCTCGGATAATCTTGGCCAGTTTCGCAGGCATCAGTCAATCAACCTTTGAACGAACCAATATGCAAATCCTTTCTGAGAACAAGAGAGAGAACAAAGAGATTTAGCAAAAACAAGTGACACCATAGTTATTGAATCAAAATCAAATAGTGATGAAAAACCTGAAATTTGTAAGACATCAAAAATCGTTGAAAACAAAGTCTAGAGATGAACTTATAAATAATATCTCCTTTGTTTTAGGTGTTTTAGATGTGGTTTATTTCATATCAATACATTATTTCGATTGCATGTGACAACCCTTGCGGCTGCCCACGGAAAATTTTGTTTTCCCTTGCAAAATTAGTTTGCGTTTTCAAGAGCTAAGCTCCAAAATTAGAAAGAAAGTTTAAAATTTGTCGCAAAAACACTTCAGACGTTACGGTCACCTTGTATCACAACCTAAACGACACAAGCGTGGGCTAACTGTGGCCAAAACTGCAACACCTTTTGCTGTTCATTAGGAGAAATCGAAGTATTTGTGTCAAATGTCAAGCCAACAAAGAGTAAACACATTCGTTTGGGCCAAAGTAACACTCAATTGTGTGAAACTATCATTCAAGAATAAAATTTGAATATTCATAATCGTTCACCAACATCTGGGGATTATTCATTTTAGAGAAACAAACATTCGTTTAAACTAATATATTGTTTATTAACATTTTCGCACACTAATTGTACATACCATTGCACAAAGAATTCAAAATTGTTCTGACATTTAAGCACTACATTTCAGCTTTTTCACACAACAAGGATGGTCTTACAGGGTTCTCGCTCCCAATACCCACTTTATATTAACCAATTTGTAACAAATGTAGTTATTGAAATGTAATTGTTGCAAAATCGGGGGTAACACTAGTCAGGCTTGACGCGCTTCGTTGGCTGCCAATAGAACTGAAGGAGGAAAACGGCATCGACAGTGTCAGTCGACAGGTAGAATTAGTATCAAGTTAAAAACTAAACTACGTAAAGTGTGAGAGCACTCAGGCAGTTATATACATTGCATAGTGTGTGGGGGTTTTTCTGTTATAAAATGCTAATATATAAACATAACATGCAGTTTGTTTTATAGGAGGTGTCTGGTATTCTAAATATGATTGAGCAACACCTCCAAAAAGGCCAACCCGACACATTTTGAAATGATTCAGAAGTTTTCTTCATTATTTGGTATTATTTATTCTTTGCTATTTAATACATGGTGGGATGGACCCCAAAATAAAGACGTATAACACTGGTTTCACAACCATAGAATTATTCACTGATGCATGAGATTTTGCTTCATTAAGCTCCAACAAACACCCGAAGCAATAAGAATAACTCAACAGTCCTTTTAATTTAACGTAAAATCCATTAAACTGAAACTTCTTTTGTGCTTTTAATTGAAATAAAGCGAGTTATTTTGAGTGTTGAAGAAAAAATAACTTTGAGATAGAACAATTTGTATTCATGCGTTGGAGTTTTTGCATTTTCAATTAATGAAATGCAGTTTTTGTTGGCGACTTTTGAACCTCGAGCGTGATGTACACGTGAACAATAGCCAATGTGATTTGTTTGTGCTGATAAAAGCCTGATATCACGCTATATCTGTCCACAGTACTTTTTCGACAAGACTAGATACCTATTTGCGACTCATGGCCCGTTCTTAACTGATTATTCCAATAGTTATTTTGATAGAAGGATAACCGTCTCGCGACACTTTCAAAACTCGCTTATTCGCTTTTTATTTTCTCTTGTAATATATCACGCAGACAGCGGGGGATACTGGTGTTGGACGCGCAGCAGAAAAAAAACTATAGCGCGACAAAGCTGGCGGGCAAAAATAGCACAACACGCAACTAGACAAACCAAACGATCGTACAAAATATTAAATACGAAGGTAACGAGGAGGCCCTTGATCGATATTTTTTCAGGTCAGTAAAATTTTTTGATATTTAATTTATTCTTGCTGATACTTAAGTTATACATCGACCGGCAACGGAGAACACCGAGAAGCATTTCAGTTGAATGTTTTTTAATCATTGTTCAAGATCCGAGGTGTTTTAACTTTGATATAGCACAGTTGATTGACATAATATTTTAGGAATACTAGTGCTGAGTATGCCTGCACCACAGGCTACCTCCGAATAGCTTTTTTCGCGCGCTGTTGTTGGTTCCTGAAATAGTTAATATCGGAGGATACCTATTGTTTTGATAGTCTCCTTCGCAGCCGTTGTGGCTTCCGTTCCCTCCCCCACGTGGGGGGAGTGGGGGGGAGACGGAAGCCACGACGGCTGCGAAGGAGACTATTGTTTAGAGAAAGCTTTCAATATTGTGACTCGTTTTGCGCCAATCTTGGAAGAGGAAGTGCGAGAAATAAACGATTCAACCATTCCCTTAAAACACAAAAAGGGCTACTAAACTTGGGTTGTATGTATTCACAAGTTGGATGAAAAATGTTTTACCCTGAAGTTTCAAGAAAAAGTACAACGATTAAGGTGAGCGCGGGTTTTTCTTACTTACGTTTGAAAATTTTAGATTGATAAATTTGGTTCAAACTTGACACTCACCAACTCTCACCTGAGTTTATTTGACTGGTTTGTCATACACAAAAACAATTATTTCCCTCAGTGTCGATGCCTAGCGATAGATATTTAACTCACCGCTTTGCACCTCTGTAAATACCCACCACTAGTCACCTTGGGCCGGCTGCAACGCAGGCTAAACTTTGCCTTAATCAGGGATGGTTTTGTAGATTAGCAAAGAATTCCCATTAATTAGAGTGTGTATACAAATATTGCTAACATTTTGCCAGCCACGGCACGTTGTTATAATCCCATTCAACGCTAGTGTAGGAGCTCCAAAACCCAACATGCCGTAGTCAGACAATTTCAGTCGCAATTTCGTACAAAGAACAGAGATAAACAACAACTTACTTTTAAAATGGAGAACGCTTTTCAAAATGAGTTAGCGGTTGAGCTTTTGGTTCTGTAAGTGTAATGCAAAACAACTGGAAGCTAGAACGATATTGAGCCATACATTCTTTGTAAAATACCCAGTTTCTAAAATCATATCTCAGAAAGACTACTCAGCATAACAATCTCATATTTTCAGAGGAAGTTTGTTCTGCTGAAACACTTCATTATTCAGAAACTTTGTTTCTGTAGCTGAATTAGAAGAAAGCGTGCGTATGCTAATGAAACAAAAAATGTTAACAAATATTTGAAGTTGCACGTGACCTCTGACACGCGATCGCGATTTCGACGAGCTACTTTCGGGGGAGAGGAGGGGCTTCGTTTCTCTCCCCAGTTTTCTTGAGTATCAGCCTGTTTCAAACCAATGCTTCGGGTAAGAACTCTTTTCTTTATTCGTGAAACGTTTAGGAATGGCCAGTTTTAACTCTCCCATGAAGCTTAACTTAAAAAGTCTACGTAATGCGTTAAAAGAAAAATGTTCAATTGGTCCTGTGAGTTTTTGGGTCAGAATACATAAAAACGCAAATAAAGTATAAAATTATCAAAATAATACTAAAGTTAAAAGTTAGTGTACAACAAACGTTTTCCGCTCACACTGAAGTCATCTTTCACCATTTTGAACTTCCGGCTTCTGCTTAAGAAATGGTTTCTCGAAAACCCGAACGTAAGACATTTTCAATAATGAGAAATTCGTTTTGTTACTGATCGATTTAAAGCTGTTAATTACGGCTAGTTTTTCTATACAACTTTTTTTTGTTACTTTATAGGTCAGACTCTGCAAAACTCTGCTGTCATGAACATGAACAAACTACAAATCAGATTGGATTGATTGCTTAAATTACGCTTTTATTAGTGAGGTACACTTATAGTCTCCTCCACAGCCATTTTCTTCGTCACGCAACGCTTTCCTCCTCACAACAAAACGTTGCGGGACGACAAAAAAAACGACTGCGAAGGAGACTAGGGTAAACTGCTTCATTGTTTAACTATCTAATAATAGAAGATCTTCTGTAAAAAAACTGTTTTTTTTTCATTTCTTTTCACGCTCGGCACGGAACACAGCTTGTTGTAGTCTGACTCTGAAGGACGTTATGAAGTTCGTTACGTACACTTCCTCTTCTGGCGCGGCATTCCAGTCACGTGACATGGTTGCTGAAACTGAAAAAGCCAATCCTTACAGCAAAGATGGCACTATTGTATTCAGGTAAATCAAGTTGACATTTTTTTTCTCAGTAACTCTAGTTTGGCAAAAAGAAATTTGCGAACAATTATTTTCCCGACCACAAGTGTTTCGCTCCTCGAAGCGGGGGCTACTGCGTTAATTTGAAGGCCACCAAACTATTCTAAATCCACACATAGCTTTTATTTCTGTACAAGTATTGAAATAACTCTCTTGTGCTTCTCAAGTTATAAACATGTATTTTCTTAAGTGCTCTTCGAGTGTTCTTCAAGTGTTCTTCAATTGTTCTTGTCAACTGAAAAATTAGGGCATTTGCGAATTTTAAACTTGGCTTATATTAGGAGCAAAAAACGTCAACATTGTTACTTACAATTCTGTTGGCTTTATGTGGTCGTAAGCAGAATAATCTTGGACAAATGAAAAGTAATCTTTAGTTCTCGCTACA
Organism: Hydrozoanthus tunicans; assembly: GCA_026413305.1. NCBI lineage: Eukaryota > Metazoa > Cnidaria > Anthozoa > Zoantharia > Hydrozoanthidae > Hydrozoanthus > Hydrozoanthus tunicans. The sequence continues at coordinate 13,663 of JAOBAT010080608.1, read as the reverse complement.
AAATCACTTCTGCTCTCACGCGCGTCAGAGTCCCGGATCAATGTCTTGGCTCGGTCCCTACTCGGCCATGATAATTCTAAAAATAAACAAAAATACTGAATAATGCGCAAAACAACGAGAATCCTGATATTTTGCTTGCTGTCAATAATATCCGGACCAAAGACCAGAGCCATTCCTCGAGTTTGTTCCTCTAATACTCTCAGTCACTGGATCCTTGGAACGAGAAATTGGAGGCTCTGGAGACGAGAATTGATAATTCTCTGCGTTTGCGTAGCATTAGAAGGGAATGGGTATTTTGTTCGGTAATGTACATGTGCACCGCCAGTCTCGCGAGAATTGGGCGTGGATTGTATTGATTGTATGTCAGTTGTTCAGGTGTTGTGTTGCCGTGCGTTTAAAAGCTGTGATTATACAGTTTGTGGACCTCTCGGTCGCTACTTGCTTACAACTTGCATCGAGCTTACGATTGTTTTGTAATTATTAACATAGTTAGTTTTTATTATGAATCTGTAAACGATTGTCATTTCATATAATTGCATGTTTTAAATTCGCTAATCATTTTATTTTTTTGGGGGGGGAGGGTTGAGTCCCTAACCTCCGGGGGATCGGTCCATTGGCTAAGGGCAGGAGAGCATGTTTCCCACGTTTTTCCCTAAAGGGTTTTTTCCAGGGGTTTTTCGTGTGCGGCAGTGCACCGCCTAGTTTTTGCTATTGGCTATTAATACTGCTACGTGTGTGGACAGTGAATAAAGAATAGCAACCGACCACGCCACAAGTACACCGTTACATGTTGTCTGTTGTTGTTTTTGCCAAAAGGGGCGTGTGTATAGAACAGAATAACTACAGATCCAGTGTTTCGTAAGAAAGGGCGCACAAAGGCCAAGGGAAGGGAGGGGTACCTCGGAGTGAGAGGTAGAATGCTTTCCGTGAATTGTGAAAAAATACTCTAAAAATACCAAGGCGTGGAATTTTTTACTCAAGAAAATACCTCATACAACTGTGATCTTTTGCTTAAAACCCCTGAATATTACCAATTACCGTTTTGGCCCTGAAAAAGTATAACGAGCATGACTTTTCTACCAAAAGAGGAAGTACCCCCGGGGTCTTACCATGGAAGATCGCATTCTCGTCCCCAGAGCCCATTGCTTCTCTTAGCCGGCGGGGCCTTCGCGCGAGAAGGCCCGCCGCTTCGGTTAAGAGAAGCGATGGGCTCTGGGGACGAGAATGGGAAGATCGCTAAAAAGTCTGGGGTTCAATCTCTGTCGGAGCGAGGGGGACAGTGAGAGTATAAATAGTATGTCTTTGCTCGATATCCCACAGAGTATGGACCAACAGGGACAAGCATGTGCGGCGACGCTGCTATCGATGCGTAGTGTTGATGCCTTCATATCACGAGCGCGAGAGAAAAACAATACCAAACGTGGCGAAAAACGCCGTTAAAGATATCGTTAAAGCGATTAAGGTGAGAAAAATGATCTCTGGTGTAAGCGAGTGAGCGACAAGACCTTGTATGTCCTGTATCTCGACACCCCTCCCCCTTTAATACTCTGTGTTTAAAGCGACCCTGATCAACGAAGTGTAGAAGTTATGGACTATTCAAGACAATTTAAAAGCTAGATTAAGGCTGGCGTACACCTAAACTTTTGTTGGATAGTGAGGAAGTTGAAAAAGATATTTGAATAAGAAAAACATTGAGTAAAATCAGCAAACTGTTCCTCCTGGCAAGAGAGTAGTACAGTTTTAGTTTGAGAACGGTTTGGCGTTTTTACATCAAATATTAACTTCAAAATTAATTTTTAAACTTCTTTTTTTTTCAAGAAAAAAATTCATCCGAAAAATCTTAAAGTATTCAAGATGATTCGTCTTCTTACCATCTGTGTTATAAGCGATACGATTCTGCAGATTCAAATCATGGACGGAAATATCGTACGAAACATGAGGAAAAGTGGCCATAAAGCACGCTTTAGGTGTACCCGCGCCTTAAAAAGAAAAAATATATATATACACAAGGCAATACAGGAAAAGGTAGCTCTAGAGTTTAAGTTGCTAAGCAAAATCGAGATCCTTGACCTTTTGACTAGTCTCCTTCGCAACCGTCGTGGCTTCCGTGGAGGGAAACTGAACACGCGATGGCTGGGAAGGAGACTACCTTTTGACAAAATCAAAAATATTTATTGCGTCGTCGCAAGTCTTGTGTGGAAGCGAATTCAATTCATTAAAGAACTGGTTACGTGCTAACTAGACGGGTTTTTTTTTTCTTGCGCACACACGCATGCGTGCAAGGAAGGAACCTACAAACGAGGCCAAGTGCTGATACTGATGGCGGACGGGACGGACAAACAGCAGAATCTGGAGACTGTTACTGGCACTTGTTTTCTCGAAACGATGTTTGACCAAGAGATTCAACAACTGGTGCAGAGGTAACAAGTCGTTCTGGTTGTAGAATGAGACCTAAAGAGGGGTGGGGTGGGGTGGCGCCTCCTCCGATCCCTAGCTACTTAGTCACTAGAAAAAGACCAACAAAATGACGTAACAGGTCACGTGCGTCTCGCCTCAGTCCATAATATTGTCACATGGCGCTTGGTAGATTTGGTCGAAGAAGTCAGTTTTGGGGAATTTAGCTAGGTAGAGTCAAACTCGCTTGGCGCACCACGGAACACCAAGGCCAATGTGACTTCTTTGCTGTCTTTATTCTACGTGCTCCCTTCTATTCAAGATTCCTCTTATTCATTACAAGTATTCGCTTATATAGTGATTGACAACAAAAGATTAATTTTGAATATATCAATCGAATACTTTCTTGATACATGTGTACTAACAATAAGTTATCTTGAACAATGGGAAGTGATTCACAAAGAACTCAAAAGATATTGATTAAACAAAGAACTGAAAAGGTTTTGCTAAGTAACAGAAGTTTGCTAAAACTATTTTAGTAGAAGTCCAGATGCAGATTGAATATTTGATAGTTAGGGAAATGTCTCTGTTGCAATATGGTACCAGAAAATAAAGAGATAAGTCGATTTTAAAACATCCGTAACTGCTAGAGTTTTCAAAAGAAATACTGTTATAGTTACAAATGTTTTAAAGTCGATTTTGGATGGACTGAGGCGAGACGCACGTGTCCTGTTACGTCATATTTGTCTTTTGGAGGGGACACTTTTAGCGGGAAAAAAACAAAATTCTACACGCCGTATCTTGGCGTACTTTCGTCGTATGTTTCTCAAACTTGGCGAACCAATGTTTTCATAGTATACTTTTTTAAAACTGAAAAACTGATCTCGTGTCTCGTGCTCTTTAAGAGTGTGTTTCAAACTACCGGGTGTTCGAGTCATATTCTAAAACAAACTTGTTTGCGTCCCTCGTAGATTCGAGATTGACTTTGCTACTGTTGTCACTGGAGACAGCTCGATATTCAGTTCCCACCCAGGACAAACCGATATCCACGGCAAAGGATCTCAGTACGAATGTGCGTTTAACTTCATCCACCGCGTGTGTGTCCCGGATGTGAGAAATGTTGAAAATACCCCCAGCAGAGACGTTCACATTTTTTGTATTGATTCCGATCTGCACAAAACACAAGGATGGATTGAGCGGCTGTACGAAGGGATGAGGAGTGGAAGAATCGACTACACTACATCATACTTCCTCAAGTATAAATACGACGACATGATCACCGCGCATTTCTCGTATCCACTCATCAGCGCCATTACAGGAGTTGCCGTGAGGCAATGCATGACGGGTATCTTTGCCTTTAATGGTTGTTTACTTCGTGAGCTGGTCCAGCACTCAAAGTGGAACCCTGACTGGCGCAGGTACGGTATCGATGTGGCGATACTTCTCAGCACCATCAGCAAACGGATGAAAATTGTTCAAGTGATGCAAGAAACACCATTGAACGGTGAAGTTCATTACGCCCACGAGTTTAAAATGTTTCAGCAAGTTTGTGGCAGTTTGCTTCGCTTAGTTGAGCACAAAGCCGCGGCAGCTAAACCCACAAATAGTGTCCTGTGTCCACAGACGATAACCATCGACCCCGATCTGTATGATTTTAGTCATCTCGACTACACTGGTTTGTGCTCTAAAGAGTCTCGTGCAACGCACTATCTCTATTTCTTTATGCTTCTTCATGATAAACACGAGTTCAAAGCTAGCGCCGAGGATGTCCTTGGTCTCGTGTTGTTTAACAAAGTCGAGTCTGTTTACTGTAAATTTGCAGCAACTGCGCTGAAGTCGGTTACCGATTATCAAAACCCTGTGTTAATCTCCGAAGAAAAAACTCACGAATTCACAAACATTTTACTGCGCCTACACAACGACAGCTTTCTAAACGCGAGCACTTGGGCTAGTGTAGTGTTACAGTCTTTGAGGTCGTTTTCTTGGCTTAAATCACGGCAAGGAGTCGATGTGGCTGTCGAGCGAGTTGCTATGTCTGTTCTGCCAACTGTGTTTCACCTTCGGTCTCTGAGTTTTATTATGGAGGCCTGGGACCTAACTTCGTATCCTGATGCTGAACATTTGGTCCAAGCTCAGCAAGATGACTTTGTTCGGATAAAGAACTTAGCACTCGGCGATGCGTTACAATAAAACGGGAAATTTGTATCAGCCAGCCATCGAATTTAGCTTTTTTTATTAGTTTTGGTGAAAAGTCCAACCGTATTTCAAACCTACTAGTATCATCAATGAAAAGTTGTTTCATTCCAGTTGGTTAGAAGAAAAATTGCTTGATTTTGATAGTGCAAATTAAAGTTTAACAAGCCTGTATTATCAACTTCAACAACATCAAAACCAACGAAAATGACGTAAATAAAGTTGGTAACGAAGAAGACAACTGCGACAATGTTGGCAACAACGGCGAAGAGAAAGACGACGTCACAGAGCATTTCTACAGTTATAACAACAACGACAAGCTCTTCGATGGATTAAACACCATTTCAACGAAGGAATGCAGTCCGAAACGTCAATATCTTCTAACGTTTTCACGATGTATAACTTGAACCTCTTGAATTATTCACTCAACTCATCAAAGCAGTATCAAACAATGACTCGTTAGGCAAACGCTTTTCCTGTGTTGCCAAAATGTTTTAAGCAGATAGGAACCTTTGATTTCCAAAGGACGATACTCTAAATTAGCGCAGGTTAACCCCCAAGGAAGGTTGTTTAAAGGCTGGTTAACTTTAACTCTGGATTAAGCCAAAATTCTAGCAGAAAATCAAAGACTTACGGGTCCTATAAAATACTATTTGGATTTTCCACGGAAAAAACTGGTAAGATTTTTAAAAAAAGCTCAAAATCGATCTCTGGAATGTTGGAAACAAGAACGTAGGTTTGTAATTTAACCCTGGATTAGTGCTAAGCAGTCTTTGAACAACTGCGCCCAGGAGATGCAACACACCATAATAATGGCCTTGAATCTACTCCTCAAACCAAAGGCCCGGCAACTGCGCCTGCTTCGGGGACAGGAGACACATGTTTACTAAGTTGTGGTGAATTTGTGAAAGCACGAGGCTGAAATACACTAATTAGTTAGCATCAATAACAAAGCAATTCGCTTTGTTAACCATTTGAATTTAAAATTTTACAAGTAAAGTAAGGAAAGTGAAAGGATCAGGAGGCCAGACTTTGCAGAACTAATTTACAATTTACACGATCTGGTCGGTTTCACAAAAAATAATAAAGAATCACAATTATTTACAAACATGTGCAATTAAACTTACACAGCACACAGCATACATATACAATCTAAGATTGGGACAGCAAACAGCACTGGAGAGAACAAAAAACTAAACAAAGCTCATGCTGCATTTATGTTAACAATCGTCATTGAAGAAGCGAAATCTGACAAATAACAATTGTCATTTATTGCTATTGTAAGATAAAAAAAACAATACGTTGATGTTATGCGGATATCTCGTATAGTTTTGTTGTCCAGCAAGTTAAAATTTGATACTTAGCGCCCAGACTCTTAGCGAGTTATCACTGTGGTGATCTGGGTCCGAGTTATTCATCTCTTCGTCATTGCTATCCGAGTCCCCGGGAGTGGGGAATTTCCGCTGACCAGAAGCAGTTGCTAGAAGTGGTAAACTCGGATGTAAACTGAAAGAAAATGTTTACAATAAGGAAACCTAATTAATACTCTCAACACTCATTACAAAAGCTCCCAAAAGCCTGTTCCGAAGCTCACTTAAATCCAAGGAAACTAAGGGAAACTAACTGCAGTTAAGGTTTTGGGGAATAGTGAAAGAGTTCGAAGAGAGATTTGAAGAGGAAAATTGTTGAGGACAATCACAAACCGCCCCTCCTGACCATGCGCACTGACAATCACCAGTTCGTCTCTCCTGACCATGCGCAGTGTGAGTGCAGCTATGGTTGGGGAAGGTTTGACGATTTTCTATTATGACTAATAACTTCAGATTTAATTTTCAAATTTCTCTAAAAACACCTAAAATCAAATTTCTCCTTAAAACTACCAATCTCCCCCTTAAATTTAAAGCTTAAAACTCGTCCAAAAAGTTACCCAAGATACTTCCTTTTCAATGGGTTTACAAACTTACGAGACAGTTTTCAATATTTCAAAGTATTGACGGTGACATAAGAAAATATCACTAAAATTCGTCAAAAGGTGGCTTAGGACTGTAATCTCTCTTGTTTCAACACGTCTAAAAAACCCATTAAAGCAACCGATAATAGGAACATCATCAATTTCTAGGAGGATTTCAGTCATTGTTACTAATGAGTCGACTGTTGTTCATTGGTGGTTGGAGAAAAACTGAGGTTTCCTTTTTCACGTCCCGAAGGTGTTTGGGATTGAACTTTGTTTGAAACCCAGGGGGGGTACTCCCTGTATTGGGGTGGTACGTGTGACCGTCGTATTTTTTAGGGGTTAAAAATGTCGGTCCGGTATTTTTTGGGGGTTGTTGAAAGAAATTCTGTGGTAAACAAAGAGTCTGGTATTTTTTAGGGTTAAAAAAGCCCCAAGCTGTTAGACTGCTTGCAGTCGCGTTTTAGCAAACGTGCGTACTGATAAGATGTTAAAAAAAAAGTCCTTCGACGAACGTTCTAATACGTGCGCGCCTTTATTCACTGGGTATCACGAGGAACTTTGCGCCGATCCGCTAGCTGTCAAGGGAGAATTGGCATTTTTTAGGGTAATTTAAAAACCGAGAGGTAATTTTAGAGGGGGAAATTTTTTATCCTTTGGTATTTTTTTAGGGTATTTTTGGGACTTTTCTGACGGTCATCTCTATAGCTACCCTTTTGACCCCGTAGTACCCCCCCCCCCCCTTCCGGGGTTTGTAAGCACTATGTCAACTGAAATCCGCCTTTTGCAGTGGGAGAAACAGCAGTAGAGATATTTCCTGCATTACGCAAACTGGGTAATTTCTGGGAAAGTCCCAATCAAAGCTTACTTTTTTAAGTTCCAGATGAAAAGTAGAACCCTTCAATAATAGTAAGTTTTGAAAATAAAACCTTTTCTCGCCGTTTCTGTTACATTTTTTAGACTTGAAGCGTACAATGATGATGTAGCAGAAGGCATATGACGTAGCACGAGGCATGAAGCAGAGACAATCTTTTTTATCTCGAAAAATTCAATTCTGGCTACAATAATCTTATTGTTATAACTTAATCAATGAAACATTCCCCTGAAATTGTTTGGAATCAAAATTTTATGACATTTTTTAACAGAAATAAAAATTTTTAAACAAAAACCACATAACTCACTATTACGTTACAGGTTACCAGTCCCCAGCCTGCTCGGTCAAAATTTACATTCCAATCTTTTTTTGATTAAAAAGCATGATTAGACGTGGAAATGTTCTTTGGTTATTCGAATTTTGAGTTCACAGATGACAACAGTTTTAATCCAAAAAGTAAAAAACTAAGCTTGATAGGGACTTTAAACTTTTTGGTTTTCTACAAACCTGACTCCATTGACGCAGTCTCCGTGTGCAGGGAAGCTCAACAGTGGAGGGAGAAGCGGTATTGAAGTGTCGTCGACGTCACTGGCAGGAGAACCACAGGTGTCCCACACACTCACCGAACCGTCAGATGATCCACTGATGATGTAACGCCCCGACCTACAATCGAGGTTCAAAAATTTTACAACACACCTTAACACGAATTCTTCAGATAGAGCGATTTGCCTTTCCCAACAGAGCTTATTGGTTGAACATTTACTTTTGTCAATAACAAGTTGAGAAAGTTTACACTCTTGAAAATCCTTAAAGTTCAATTTCAAATCTCAACTTACTAAACCACCAATCAAAAGCTAATTAACAATTTTCACCCGACGGGAAGTTGAAAAGTGGTAGAAATGGATTGGGGTTCAGTTTTCAGGGTTTGTATACCTTTAGAATTTCGAAAATCCAGGGTTCTCTAGGGCTTTTCTAGGGTTCTTTAAACCCAGAATGAAAATAGTAACGCTCCAAATTACCTGTTCAAACAACGTTTAGTAGTTAATGTAATAAAAATTCATATTTATTGAACTTAATGTAATACCGACATGCAAAAATTCAGCTTAAAATCTTAACTTTTACTTGAAACGAAAAAAATGCATCATTTATCGAATTCAGTTTTTCAATAAAAATCTATGAAATTTTCCAGGGATTAAGAAAAAATTTCCAGGGCTTTTCCTGGGGTTTCCAGGGCCCGTACGAACCCTGAGTTTCGTCCCTTTTCCTTTGTTTCAAAGTCATTCTCAAATACTACCATGTTCAAAAACAAAGAAAAACAAAAATTTAAACCAAAGATTAAATTAGACATAAAACGCTATTAAAAGGTATTAAAATATATAAAAGGCGAGGTAAAATTTTAAAAAATGTTACCTCTCCTTTTATATATTTTAATAAATATTAAATTGAACCATAACACACATATCGAGACGCGAAGCGCTAAGAACTGACCCGACCCTGAATGGTTTTAGTTTTTACCAAACCATCACTTCGATTGTTTTCAAAGAAACAATACAAAGTAAAACCATTTCCCCTTGTTATAGGATGTATGCTTGTGAATTTGTTTAAAGTCCTCGGGTTTTTTTAATAGCACTCTCATAGACACATAAACAAAAACCGAAAGCCCAAACTCTGTTACCTCCTTCGTGTTTGATGAAATGGCTTCTCCATTTAAAACAAAATTTCCTCGTCAGTAACTGACAAGAAATGTGACGCCATTTGACTACCGCCTTAAACTCAATTAATATAAGTCTTGGATGCCACAATTTACAGGAGCCAATCAGATCTTGTGAAAAGGGATATTGGTTGCTTTGTGAAACAGTAAGTAAATATAGTAAAGAGAGCTATACAAACCTATCCATGTCCATATACATTCGCTGGTTTGTGGTCACTGAGCGAAGGAGCCTGTACACAACTCTGCCTGGGTTGCGAATATCCCAGCAGAGTATTTCATCATCCTATGAAGTCACAAAATAAGCCTCAATAAAAATGAGTTGATGTTGCAATGAATTAAGAAACGTTACCTGTTGTGTTCACAACTAGTTGTATACCAACTATTTTTTGGAGTTCACTTTACCTTTTAGTTGTTAATTGATGTTAATGGGTTTCGTTTCAGGTTTCGTTTAATTTGCTACTTTCAGCAATTCATTGCTACAGATTTCAATGAGAATTGAATATCATCATAATTTACTGTTACCATCATCATTTATATTTTGCTATCATCTTCAGTCACAGTCAAACCTCTCTTAGATGGACACCATGAGGATGGCTTTAACTGTCTGTCTTATAGAGACGATGAGAAAATGGCAGGGGCAAAGAACTGGTGTCCGTTATAAACTTTAAATACATTTTGTTGTATTAGTTCTCACCAAGGGGCTTTCCAGAATTAATTTACAATAATGATAAAAACGGACAATGCTAAAAATATCTTTAAAAAACCTTACAGCCTAATTATAACAATAACTAATAAAAAAAATTGTAATTAAAAAGTAATCTTAAGCTACTAAAGTCGACTAATAAGATCAGTATTATTTGACACAGTTAGTGGAATGAAATAGATGACGACCTGAAATAATTACTAATTATTAAGTACTTTTATCAAATGGTTATTAAGTAACTTATACAATCAGTATGTACAGCATGTAACTGAGAATTACAAATAAAAACTCTGAAAATAATAAGACTCTGATGTGGGACTTGATTATAGTTAGTGAACTCTCCAACCAGTCACTGGGGTCTTTAAAGTGACATCATCATAGTGACCTCCCTAACACAGACCAACTTTACTCCGTCCCTTAGGTGTCCATACAAGAAAGGTTCAATCGCACTGAAAGCTCCGGCCCGGCAAAAATTTAGAAAAGTAGGTGTAGTCATCCCCCCCCAAATACTTGAACTTAATTGTGCCACCTGAATATTTTAACCCTTGCTGCAGCAATGATGTAAATAGGCTGGCGTAATTACTTTTCGTCCTCCACTGTATAGCTTTGTTCCATCTTGTGAGAACATCACCTGAGTGACGCCGCCTGCATGGCCTTGTAACAAACACAGCAACTCTCCACTATCGCTATACACTCCAACTAGAATGGCGAAATACACTGAATCAATTAGGATACATTTGACCCTGATAGCAGAACAGCAGCACTGGGCAATGAAGATAGGTGTAGAAGCTTAACTTTGAGCCATTTCTATCAGACTATGACAAAAAATCTCAAAAACAACATCTTCCTAATATGGCTTTGCAAAGGGAAACTCTTCTGTCACTTCTCCCGCGTCAGAATCAATTGGTTTGAGAATAAAGTTATCTTACATTGCATCGATATCACAGTGTCCTCAAAACTGAAATGTGAATCTGACAAAGATGGCATCCCTTATCATCTTTTGATACTTTCTTTTTCAAAGAAAATAACAATCTGAAATACTAAAGCACTACAACTGAACTCCTGTGTGAAAAAAGGGAGTGCTCTTTAGTTGCGGGAGGGGTCATTTATTGGGGGAAAGAGGGTTTTATAAAGAATTAAGGCAAGAAAACATGGTAAGAGCAAAGTATTTAGGTTTGTTGTTTTCGAGATTGCACAAGCAGCACTATTGTATTGCATTCTAAAGTAGATTTTGCAATCTATATGACAATTCAAAAGTTTTACTAAATCATATCTGTTTGACTCCGAATTGAATTTAACCTAAACTGCACTTAATGTGTATTGACTTTTGAAAAACAAACTTCTGCCACTCAAGGTATTTTGCCATTCAACTCACCAGTTCTTGAGTATGAACCCAGAGCATACAGTCCTGAAAAATCTGGGCAAAATGATATACTTGATATAATCCCATGCTGACCATATTTCTTCTCTGGTTGGTAAAAGAAGAAAAGTAGCCACAGTCAAATAGTAGAAAGGCAACAATGACTATATAGTTTGTACATAGAACTTCAAAACTACTTGCCATTCCCAACTAATAAACACCCTAAGTTTAGCTATTATTTGTTTTTGTTTTATTTTGTTTTTATGACATTTTTGACTCAAGGAGTCACGGGGGAACAGACAATAGGACTCGAGGTCCCCTTCAAGGCCTGCCACCCGGGACCTACGGTTTAATGTCCTTATCCGAGACTGATTATGAAGTTGACTTTTGTTTTATGTAAATAAGAGCTCCTCTGAAGTGAAGGCCCCCCAAAGAAAACTTCTCAAATTTAAAATTGTCCATGTTTTAGATACAATTGACAATGTGATCTTAAGCTCAAAAAAAGTCTTGTGTTAAGTGACACAATAATATGGCTTTGCAATGATATCTATCACTTAAAAAAATCACCTGATGATGACTTTTAAGTCAAAAACATTCTGATTTTACTGAAGGGTTTTAATTTCTTATTGAGGCATTTTTAGAGTTAATAAGTTAGTTAAAAAACTCAAACTATTCTGACTTGACAAACGATTTAAGGGAAATATAAAGGTGGCACTTACCCACAGTCGGGCGGTTCTGACACTCTCGGCCAGGCCTGCCAGTACTAAACACTCTGACCATGTTATTAAAGCCGCAAAAAATCTTACTTCCATCTGGGTTGAAGGCAACACAGTTTGGGGACACTATTTCATCCTGCAACAACAATTCATTTTTACTAACTATCAACAATTTTTAAGTGAATAAAACTAATGTTTTGTGGGTGCTAATATCATCAAAATTATCTTTATTTATATAACTGTGTCACTGTTTCTGGTACATTCAAAATTGAACATAAAATCCTTTCTCAAACCAAGTGGCCCATTATTGCACTTATCTCTGGTTCAAAGTGTTAAGTGGATGAGATTCCCCCCCTTGACAAAACACTACTCCTTGCAGAAGATGATACTCATTTATACAGCTGAGCCGACTGGAACAAGTAGGGTACTCTTAACCCCCAAATAAGCATACAGGGCAAAATAGTAGACTATAAGACAGTATAGATGGACAATAAATGAAAAACCTTATAGTAGTATAGGGCAGAATAATAGCATAGGGTTGAAATATCTTGAATAGACAACAGTAGTATAAAGAGTGGAATAATAATATATATATTCTCTAAATTTAGTACAGCTGGGTGGCATAAGAGTACAAAACGGAATGTTCCAAAGTACAGACATTTTATATTTGTTCAGAAAAAATACATAATTCAATTAAAATCTTTAGAGAGGAAGCTTGCCCACAGGATGAAAGTGACTAAATTGCTGGATTTTAATATTCAGACAGACCCAAATACAGTTCAAATAGGATGGAAACAGCCAAAAACTAATAATTGTACAGATGAAAATAAGTGAACTATGTAAAAAATGAACGCACGTGTATGTTTATTCATGAGTTAAGAGAAAAGTGCCTTACAGTGGTTTGACTGGGGCTCAAATTTGCACCCTAGCTACCAAGTGAACATGCCAACTGCTCAGTCACTGTGCACCATTATCATTATTGTTGTTAACTGTTTTTACTAAATATAGGTACCAATGATGCAATGATGTTTCTTTTTGTTTAAACACCAGTTGTGTTTATGTTCTCACCAGGTGGTCATATGGTCGGTATGAACATCTTAACGTGCCATTAAAGGCATCCCACATGTGAACAGGATGGTCTCGACAGGAGCTCAGCAGGCTAATAAACATAAAAAGAATAACAGTTGCTTTAATTGCTTTAACTTCACTAACAAAATCCTGATCCAAAATCCAAATCTATCCCTGTTTTATTGGTAAGTTTTCCCGATTAGAGCCTATAATTTCTCTTTTCATTTTTAGTAGTTCATAAGACATTAGATGTTGATAACTGACTTGTACTGAAAGGCTAGGGTTAATATGCATCATGTTTACCCTTTTGCATTATGAAGATTTTCAACAAACACCCAGCAAAGAACAAACATAAAATTAATAATGTGCTATCAGTATAAATTATATTTTGGCAATGAAGTTTTACTTGGTTGGGTGGGTGGGGTATTTTGGGGTAGAAAAGGCAGCTAGGGATGCCCATCAAAAATGTGAAAAAAATACCCTAAAAATAACCTTGTGGCTTTGGTTTTGAAAAGGAAAAAGAAATATGCAGAAAAAAAACATGCTCAAATTGTTTTTGCACTCCTGGAAAAAAAGTTTTTATAAAACATAACCTTGGTCTTCTATGAAAATCCCTAAAAAATTCCAGTTGCCAGTTTGGACCCCTTAAAAAGTAACATCTCCATCAAACCAAAAGAGGGACTGGGGGGGGGG
>JAOBAT010080597.1:0-19557 GCA_026413305.1 Hydrozoanthus tunicans | reverse complement strand
CCCCCCCCCCTACAGTGCGGAAATGGCCATAGTTATTTATATAATCTGAGATTCCTTTTCAATAGTTGCTGTTGTTAGCCAGAAATTATTGCCCAGGCCCCCCAAACAAATTATTGACAACCTTCTTCTGCTGATTCTTTGACGGGCCGAGACGTAACTATCCATACTTTGGGGTTTTTATTTAGATCCGATTTTGTCTTGTTTTTGGTGTTTTTTGCTGTTTGTGTCTACGAATTGCTGCGATTCCTCGTCCATAAGGTGAATGTTATTTGTTCTTTATAAATAACCGCAGTTTGCGAGCAATTCTCATCTTCAATCGTCAATTAAAAATTGAGAAGAAAAAAAATTGGTAGAACTACATGGAATCATATAATGGGACAGTTGAGTTTTAAATTGGCAAATATTAATACAGTACGCGTCAGATTTAACCAATGAAAACGCCAGAAAAAAGCCACATTGAGCAGAAAATGGCGAACCCATATAATAATACATTGTATTGCCTTGTATTGTGTTGCTTTATAAAATGTTCCATTGTGTAATATGGCCATATTGTGTATTATTGCATTATATCATATTTATAACATTTGTTAAGTTGCATTCTACCATATTGCATTGTATCTCATTGCATTGTATTTTATTGCATTGTTTAATATTGTGTTACAAGTGTTTTGTTGTATTGTATTAAGGGAAATGGGAGAGGAAATGGACGCGCGGACGAGAGAACAATTTAAGGGGACCCGGTCCCCATTCCTTTTACCCCTATTGTCTGCCCGTCCACTTCTTCTCCCCAGTCTCCCCTTTGAAGAGCGCCCTTGGATCTTCCTTTGCGAAAGAAAAGACTGTCTTGCAGTCTAACAAATTACTGGAAAACGAGTATTACAACAAAAGGAAGATGGAACGTCCAATTAATTAAAAATTGAGCCACTCTTACTACTAGTACTAATCAGGATGAAACCTCCTACTAATTAACGCGTTCAACCCCAGCCTGTTTATCAACATCTAAGGGAAGAAGTCAAAACAATGGTATTTTTAAGGAACCCAATTTTGTCGGGGGAGGTGGTGGGTGGCGGCACATAACTCCTACCCCACCCATCCCCACTTTTTCAGAGCTCATTTTTTCAAAACCTGTATTAGGGATATTGGTATTATTGTATTATGGACTCCCCTCTCTACAAAGAAGGCGTTGGTGCAAGCACTTTATCAATATCTGTTTTATTGAACATGATATTTGCTCCTGATATTCGGCATTTTTGAAAAAAGGTGGTGGGTGGCGGCACATAATACCCCACCTCCTAAATTGGGTTCCTAGGAAGTACCATTGTTTTGACCTTTTCCCTAACTTCTCCTAAAAAGACTCATACAAAATAAGTCATTTGTTACTAATGAGAAAATGAGAACAGATTAAACACAACTCAACTACTGAAAATGAAGAGCAAAGTTCTCCTGAAATCGTTAATATGAAAAATATAGGTTCTATAGTAGGGAGAGTTTAGGAACACATCATTTGACGTATTAGGGCTGAAAGGGTCAAGCTAGGTGCACAAGCTACTGTTTTTAGTGCCGTGATGTCAACAAACTTTTGCCGTGAGAATTTGAGAGCCGTGTTTTAAACTTGCTGCGATGTTCACAAACTTTTGCCGTGATGATCACAAACTTTTGCTTTGCGAATTTTATACTTTTGTCGTGATATTCACGAACTTTTGCTGCGACACTTGCATATGTGGACCACTACAGTCAAGCTGACAATTTCATGATTGTTAACATCATAACCATTATGTTTTGTCACGCTTCGTTTGCGATTAGTTCACTCGATTTTAATTGCTGCGAGCCGTTAGGCGAGCAGCAACACTATTCTTGACGGGCTTCCTGTGGCACTTCCGGCCAGTTTTATATCCAGTCGGTATCTCGATCTTGTGAATGGGCGATGGATGATCCTCTGAGCACGCAATACTTTATCGTCAGTGGAGATACCTATTGTAAGCAGCTGAGCAAGGCGTGATCAGGCCGCGTGATCAGGCGCGTGACCAGCGAAGGAGCTACATGAGCGACGTTGTTGTGCAAAGCTGAAGGACGGAGAAGAGAAGTTGTAATTGTTTTAAAAACTTAAAGCCTAACAATAAACTCGCAAGAATTTCATTAATACTGCCAAAACTTGAATGAAACATGCACTTTGTGACGTTTGTTTTTGTGAATTCTTGCTCGCAGCACTTCACTTTCCGTCAGAAACTTCTAGTTTATTTTAGTTAATTTTTTAAAATAAGTTAACTTTCTCACGGTCGCACAGGCGAGGTCAACCGGAGATTCTTGGAAAATCACGTGACCTAAGTTCCAGTTTCTAAGAACCCTGTCGATTCATCGATAACTCAACCGAAATCTCTTTTAGAGTGAAGATTTAAAGTACGGAAGTCAAATTTTTAGTCAAGGTAGGTGTTCCTAGTAGCAATTGAGTGATAAAGGTGGTAGATTACTTTATTTAGTAATTTCATTTTCACATCTAATTTTAAAATCGGTTATGTCTTCACGCCCTCAACTATGTCTGTTTTAAAATCATTGTGTATCAGTGAGTAATAATTGATAGAATGTTTTCTCCTTTTGCCGCGGTCGCTCACTGTTATTCGAAATTTTACCTTCAAACAAGTGTTGTTTTACTGTACGGATACTCCCTTTGCGTATCTTAACAAGAATTTGTCAGTTTGCATTGGTTTTGTGAAACGTAAGAAGGTAATTAAAAGTTTGCTTGATACGCATCACGCGACACTAGCTTCGGGACTAGCTTATAATTACTCGGTGTCGTACAGTCGAAGATAAATTTCAAGTTTAAATGTACTTTAACTGATGCTAGATGTAGATGTTAATTACTCGAAATTGTTCAATTTTTTATACACAGAAGCTTTGCATTTTCTACCGACTCCTATCACGCGTACGGTCAATGATCCATTTCCGGGTTGATTTTTATAAAGATAGTTTCTCTCTTTCAATGTCCGTAACCCGATACATCTGTTGCATTTGTAGAAATAAGGGCTAAAGCAATTGTTTTAATGGATCTGGATATTTTAAGATAAAAGCAGATTGTCAAAAACTATTGGTAAAACGAAACTGAAATAAATACGTTATTTTCTATAAAAGACTATATTAAAGATCTCTGGCATCTTACACTCACAGAAACTGACAAGGCTTGTATAAACGGCATTATGGATTCAGGGGCAACACGGCATACTAGTACTGGTGTGTCCCGGATCAACACACTATTTGCAGAGTTTACCATTGAGGCCCAAAGTGCAGACGAACTTCAGTCAAAATTTTTTGTGTACAAAGGTGAAGTAAAACCAGTGATTCTTGCCAGCAACAAAGGTAAGAAATTCGAAATACACAGAAAGATACTTTTTGCGTTAGTTTATATTTATATTACATTTTATTATACTTTTTTTTTCTTGTTTTACAGTTCTTAAATATTTACACACTCATTAATTGTTTTTGGGGAGCAGGTTCCCTCGAATAACCACAGGGGGAAAGGGGGAACCAAAGGTATTTCTTACATTTATAAATGACTTTTTAAATGAAAACTAAAAGAAAAAAGAAGAAGGAATTGTAGTGCAATAAACAAATACCTCGAGGGAAAATAAGCTCTAATGCAAACTAGTTATGTTATATTTGAGGCTTTTCTTGAACTGTCCTAAGGTATAGTGTTTAATTTTTCCACAGAGGGAATTCTGTATTTTTGCCTCTTGGAAATGGATGTTAAATATCTCAAAAATTAGCTCTAGTTTAGGCAATGAAAAAGATGCCTTTTGTAGCAAGTCTCATGCTATAGGTTTGGAATGATTTCATGGTGTATAGGAGTAAAGAGATTGTTTAAGCTGAGAGGCAAGTGGTTATAGAGTGAAATTTATACATATTTGTTTAGTCTTGCTGGGTAAAATTTGATCAGATCTATGAGCTTTATAACTTAAAGATGCTTTAAAGAGTGGACAATATAACAATTACATGATGCATAAACTAAAAGACTCATTTTATTACAGCGAAAAGCCCCGATTTAATTACTGTTTTTTTATCATATTTTTTTATTATACTGTATATCACACACATTCTTTTTGTAAGAACCAGTAGATTCTGGCAAGACTCATTGTCCTTAAACTTTTGGCGATGTGAGCCTGAAATTGTGTGTTTGAATCGAAGAAATACTAAGCCTAAGGGTTAGTACAATATTATTATTATAATAACATATTAGAAACTTGAAGTCAAGCTTGATGAAGACTGCAGGGCAAAGTGAGCTTTAACTGAAGGATAGTAACATTTAGCAAACCTCATCAACAATTAACACCTCAAATAGCTTTAATATATATTATATATATATTAGAAGTAATCAGAGAATAATGAAGTGCGTTCGAAACGTTCCCTTTAGAAAGTATAGGGAAATTGACACTTGAATCCAATCTGCCCAAAAAACTTCCCCGCTCGAAGAAAACCACAAGGAAATACTTTCAATCTGCCTAAACAACTCCACGATCAATAAAAACTATGAGGAAATACTTTCAATCTGTCCAGACAACTCCACGATACTGGACATGCATGCGCATTATGTCATAGTTAATTATAAATTCAAAATGGCGCCAATTTGGAACAAAACCTTGTTTGCTTGTACACAGATATCAAGATTAGGATTGCATTCTCCTGTACCATCATTTATTTGTTGGTTGCAAAATTTGAATCACTGTCACTTATAGAATGATTGAATATTTGCATGATGTGTGAAATTACATATATATGACTTGTATGGTAGTTTGAAACAAGTGGCAACTATCTTCATTATTTGTGATACCAAAGAAATGCTCTATAAGGAAAAAACTCTATCTCCATAAATTATAAAATAGGGTTAATATAAACAATCAACTTAAATCTCTGGATTAGTTAATTAAGATACTATGTATACCATTTTGATGCATTAGCACTAGTTTGTTACACAAAGAGGTACTTATAGCATGAGGGACAATATATAAGATTTATGTTAATCTGAAAAACTCCTAATGTGCTTTTTAACCCCACCCTCTTTGTACTATTGAACTTCAAAACCAACTTAAACTTTAAACATAGAGGATAATGTTTTCAAATAGTTTGTCATAAAAAAGGGGGGGGTGGGTTGGGGGAAGGGATGCGATTTGCAACCATCACACCCTCCTGGCCTGACCATTTTCTTTATGTATTTATGTGTATATGTATGTATGTATTGCATGTATGTATGTGAGCGTGTATGTGTGTGTATGTATGTATGTATAGCAGCGGCGTAGCCAGGGGAGGGTTCCAGTTCACCCCCCCCCCCTTCTCTCCTATTTTTAACAGTGATTTTATCCCAGCAAGAGTGCAATGGACTCTCCATTCCTGAAAATCATCTTCGTTCTGTTCTATGCTTACAATAAGTACAGTGAATGTCATGGTGGTACCTATTTGCATTTAGGTAATTTAAGGATTTTAGACGAACCGTTTTCATTGGAACCAATTTTGAACCCCCTTTCTAGAAATCCTGGCTATGCCCCTGTATAGCTGTTAAATGCTTAAGTATATGTATTGCCTAATGGCGTTTTTTACGTTTACTTGCAAAATAACTGTGTTATTGTTATTAGGTGTTGCAAGGTAGAAATTGACAATCTGAATTCCATCCCTTTAAAACCGCAAGAGACCCTTTATTACTCCCTTAACTCAAGGGGTGTGAAAATGCGAACTTAATCAAAATCACATTTCGAGGACACCCTGGATTAACCTACTTTGTTACTGTGCAAACAAGAAGAGGAAAGAATTGCCAGTCTATGCTATATGTCGGCTTTTTTCTCCATATTTATTTTAGCTTAAAAAAATCAGGTAGTACCATTGTAGTTTAGTTGTTTCCCACGACATGACTGATTGGTGGGCTGTCTTCTGTAGTGTTTTAGTTTTGAGCGCAATATTCCTAAACCTAAGGCTGCTGGTATCTGAATCGAACAATTTTGTCTTAGCACGTGGACTCCCAGAGCCTGTGAATAGGCCTGACGCCCGGGGGGGGGGGGGGGGGAAAACCCTATTTTGGGATGGTAGGTATGACCGTCGTATTTTTTAGGGGTTAAAATTGCCAATCCGGTATTTTTTAGGGGTTGTTAAATAAAATCCTATGTTAAATCAAGAGCCTGGTATTTTTTAGGGTTTGAAATGTGAAGGTATTGATCTGCATGCAGTCCCGTGTTTTAACAAATGTGCGTACTGAACAAGAAGTAAAGACAAAAGTCTTTCGGCGAACGTCAAATTACGTGCGCGCCTTTATTTACTGCATATCATGTTCAGCGCAACACGAGGGGACTTAGTGCCGACCCGCTAGCTACCAAGGGAAAATTTTCAGCTTTTAATTGGTATTTTTTAGGGTAATTTTAAAACCGAAAGGTATTTTTTAGGATGGAAAATTTTTATCCCTTGGTATTTTTTAGGGTAGTTTGGGGACTTTTCCGACGGTCATCCCTACCCTTTTGACCCCAAATTACCCCCCCCCGGGAGCTGACGCTGTTTCTTTTTTTGGCCTGCACTTTTTGTGGTCATTCTGTTGTTTCTTCAATTTTTTTTACTTCGCTTGACTTATGAATCTGGTGCATGTAGTGAAAAATTGTTTGCATCCTACCTCTACATACAGTTTTGTTCTTTAGTTCGTGAATGTGAGCTACATTATCGGATTATTAACACATATAGTTTATGTATAGCGCCAGAAAATGCAGCACGGACGGCGAACGCTTTGTCATTCGATCCCTCTCTTCTTTTAATTGTTTGTATAAAAAACGACACGGGATGGTGTAAAGATGCAATAATTTCACAACAGGCCTGACATATCCTTGTTTTGAGGTCATTCGCCGACTTTGTTGATGTTCTTTCAGCCATTTATTCGCTTTCAGGTGCAAAGATTACTTGTTTACTTCCGGCAAAAAAGCAGCCAATCGGATTCGTCATCGAAATAGATTAATATACAGGGTTCGTACGGGCCCTGGAAATCCTGGAAAATCCTGGAAAACTTTTGAAGCCCTGGAAATCCCTGGAAGTTTTTCATTAATCCCTGGAAAATTTCATAGAATCTTCTTGAAAAAACTAGATTTCCCAAATGATGCATTGTTTTTCGATTCAAGTAAAAACTAAGACCGAAAATTTAAATGTTGCATGTCGTCGTTATTTCAAGTCCAACAAATAGAAATTTTCATAACATTAATACTAAAACGTTGTTTAAACAGGTGATTTTAAACGTTAATATTTTCATTCTGGGATTAAAAAACCCTGGAAAAGCCCTGGAAAAAATAAAAGTATAACCCTGGAAAACCCTGGATTTTTTTAAGTTCTGAAGGTGTACGAACCCTGATTATACCAGAGCTCCGTTTCTAGGCGCTGGCCATAAGAAACGCGGGCTCTGGGATATAGATTGGACCAATCTGAGTCTCGACGAAGGAGAACGCATCTTAATCTTGCCGTTGCTCACGGGCTCAAGTTTGCATGATTGCCCATGATTACTTTTCGGGTTGAGGGATTTTCGTCCGCACTTAGGGCCAACCGTCTGGAATTGCCTCGACTTCATGCCACTGTGGTGACATGTCGACTAATGCGAAATATGCATGAGTAAACAAAGACTCGTGAAAGCCAAAAGGGACTTTACGCAACAAGGATGGCAGAAAAGACGACGACGGTTTCCAAGAAACATACTACTTGCTTTTCCTTTTGGACCATGGCTGATTCGTTTTTCCCCCTCTTTTGTCCTAGTGAAACTTTGTAAACAGAAAAAGATAAGAGCTCCCTGCATAAAAGATTAAAAAAGATTGAGAAGATTTATCGTTCCCGTAGTCATAAGAACTTTAATATTTTAAAGTTTCGCGTTGTACTTTTGAAGACGATGGCGTTCAGGTGTCCCAACGGTGCATTCCAACGTGCAGCTATTGTATTTACTATTGTTTTCTGCCATCTTCGTCGGCGTTGGCGTACTCGTTACGTAAACTTGCCCTAATTTTATAACAAAAATACTCGACATTTATGAGAAAACGGAACAAATGGAAAAGTATATTAGGAAGAAAAGAAAACTTGTAATTTTGGTGAATTTCAGTTGCGAAATGTTTGAGAAAAGAACGGTGAACGTAGAAAAAAGTCAACGATCGAAGCACGTGCTGTAACTATAAGGTGCACGGTTAGCATTCGAGAGTAGATATTCATTAACACAGTGCGTCCGTAGTTTTCAAGGTTGGCAACAGAAGTTGCACAGAAAGGCCAACTGTAGTGAAGCATGTTAAACGCACTTCACTAACCTGTGATTACTTTTAGTAATAATAAAAAACAACTTTTAAGACCCTGTTGAAGAGTAGTATAAGGATCTGATTCATTATTTAATACAACGAATCACTAAGTTCCAAGGTTGGCAATGGGAGTTTTACAAGAGCGGCCCACTGGAGTGAGAAGTGTCAAATGCACTTCGCTAACCTGTGATTACTTCTAGTTTTTATCATATTATTGCTGTTTTTACTGATTTTTTCATATCATTGTTTTTAATGTGTTTATTTTGTTTTATTGTGATATTGTGTATGGCTTTTTTAACAGAAAAAACGCTTCGTGGAACTGAAGCTACAATGACTGAGGGTACACCGGTAAAGTTTAGGGTGAGTGATGTGTTTTCGATACTAAAAGTAGTTTTCTCACCCATTCAGCTTAAGCATATTTGTGTAGAGAAGATTAATTACAATTAAAGAAATTACACCGCTTCTTTATTCTTCTTTTCTCACGCCTTTTTTGTTCAATTTGTACAAGACACCATGCTCATTCTAGCTCAGTACTCACTGACACCAATAAGGGAGTACAGTCCGACTGAAAGTAAATGTTAAAATCTTTTCTGCTTAAAATATCTGATAAACTTTAATTAAGCCCACCACACACTTGTGCGATAGCATGCAATTTTCGTCGCATGCAATCAAAATTGCAGCACATCGCACAAGTGTGCGGGGGCCTGCGATGCAATTTCTATCGCATGCAATATTGATCGCATGTATCAAACATGTTTGATTTTCTTAAAAGTGAACGCAGTTTGTCGGAGGTTATTGCATCTTCTCGCAAACGTGTGCGGTGAATGTGCGACAACAATTTCGATTGCATGCGACGAAGATTGCATGCTGTCGCACAAGTGTGCGGTGGGCTTTAGACACGCGGTAAAAAGTGTAACTAAAACTACATTCTAACAGTTTTGCCTTAGATGTTTAAGTTTAATAAATAGGTAGTTTGATATCCGATTTTTAGGTTGTGTCTGGTAAAGATTGCTTAAAACAGCATGGACTTTACACAGACATATTGATACAATTCCAGTGCATTACATTAATGGAGGAGTATAAGGAAAAGAGTTTAGAGGTAAATTGCTTTAGCAAACGAGCTGAAAGGATGTTGAAAATCAGGCACACTAGTATAGTTCGTTTGTTTTGTTATAGTTTAAAAGAACGACGGCATAAGTTTTTGAGACTGATCGGCTGCTGAACTCGAAAAAGTGATGCAACACATTGGTCACAGCTTTGCCCAAGGAACAGATTAAAAACTTTCAACTCAAACGTGATTTGACCAAGTCATTGTAATTTTCGCCGACGCACATAGCAGTTTTCTTTAAAATCTAATAGCTAAATTTATCATAAGTGATTAATATAAACGACCTTAAGTCTTCGAAACTTACTGGTATTTGCACCAAACTTAGCTTTGCTTGCTTCAATTTGTTTTCTGTAATTTTGAATTTCAACTCACATGGTAAAAAACCGATTTTAAATCACGACATAAAAATAGAAATAAAACATGCAGCCCATTTTTTTAAACTGTTGTCTAAGACGATTAACAGGAAGATATTAAGTTGAGCTAGATATCTGACAAATTTCATGAATAACATCAATGTTCCCATAAATATAACCATGAAAACCCAAACAAGTTCATTGGCAGAAATTGGAATTAAAACGTGCCTTTACGACTCAAACTTTGTGATCTGTTCTCTGCAATAAACTCGAGATTCATTTTAGCAGCCAATTTGATTTTACTTAGTGCTGCGTTTAAAGATACGGCCACAAGGTGTAACATTGCCTGCAACGCTGCACGCAGTTGGATAAATGCGCCGCGTAGCCACCTCGTTTACCGATCCAGAACGAAAGAAAAGTTTCCATGTCCTCTGAAAGTGGAAGAAAATCTGTAGCCGTAGATTATATCCTGTTCAATTTGGTCACACCAGTACCTTCGGTTCCTTTTTTACCAGGAACTCAGATTGGAAGACCGGTCTATAGGAGGACGGATGTTTGCCAGAAGATCGCAAATTGAAAAGGTTGTAGGACCAACGTTTCCTCTAGCCACCGATTCTACGTTAAAAGGATCAGATGATGGGCTCTTTGGTACAAAACCAGCCAGGAATACTGCAGGGCTACTTGGGTCAACTTCTTCTCTAGCCACTAGTTCTACGTTAAAAGGATCAGAAAATGAGCTCTTTGGTCCAAAACCAGCTACGAATACTACAGGGCTTTTCGGGACAACTTCTTCTCTAGCCACCGATTCTACGTTAAAAGGATCAGAAGACGGGCTCTTTGGTACAATACCAGCCAGGAATACTACAGGGCTATTTGGGTCAACTTCTTCTCTAGCCAGTAGTTCTACGTTAAAAGCATCAGGAAACGGGGCCTTTGGTCCAAAACCAGCTGCGAATACTACAGGGCTATTCGGGACAACTTCTTCTCTAGCCACTAGTTCTACGTTAAAAGGATCAGAAGACGGGCTCTTTGGTGCAAAACCAGTTACAAATACTACATGGCTATTCGGGTCAATTTCTACTGTAGCTACTTGTTCTACGTTAAGGGAATCAGGTGATACCAATTCAGCCACAGTAACCAGCACAAGTTCTTCTAGTTTACCAGTTTTTTTGGGGAGTTTCAATGCAGCTTCGGTAACTGGCACAAGATCTTGTGGGTCACCGGTTCCTTTGGAAGACACCAATACCGTCTCAATAGTTAGCACAAGCGATACCACTTCAGTATCAGTAATTGGCACTAGCTTTTTTGGATCATCAGTTCCTTTACGAGATAACAAAAATAATCATGCAGCATCAATAACTAGCACAAGCTCTTCTGGACAACCTGTTCCTATAGGAGATACCACCACAGCTTCAGTAACTAGCACAAGCTCTGGCAAACCTTCATTATCGATCGGAGGTGCTCGTACAACTTCAGAAACTAGCACAAGCTCTGGCAAACCTTCGTTCTCGTTCGGAGGTGCTCCTACAACTTCAGAAACTAGCACAAGCTCTGGCAAACCTTCGTTCTCGTTCGGAGGTGGTCCTACAATTCCAGAAACTAGCACAAGCTCTGGCAAACTGTTTTCGTTCGGTGCTCCTACAATTCCAGAAACTAGCACAAGCTCTGGCAAACTGTTTTCGTTCGGTGCTCCTACAATTCCAGAAACTAGCACAAGCTCTGACAAACCTCCATTATCGATCGGAGGTGCTCGTACAACTTCAGAAAATAGCCCAAGCTCTGGCAAACCTTCGTTCTCGTTCGGAGTTGGTCCTATAATTCCAGAAACTAGCACAAGCTCTGGCAAACCTTCGTTTTCGTTCGGTGCTCCTACAATTCCAGAAACTAGCATAAGCTCTGGCAGACCTTCGTTTTCGTTCGGTGCTCCTACAATTCCAGAAACTAGCACAAGCTCTGGCAAACCTTCGTTTTCGTTCGGAGGTGCTCCTACAATTCCAGAAACTAGCACAAGCTCTGTTAAACCTTCGTTCTCGATCGGAGGTGCTCCTACAACTTTAGAAATAAGCACAAGCTCCAAGGTACAGACTCTAGAGGATATCCGCTTTAGCTTTCTGAAAATAATGAAAACCGACAGTGATCTCTGCTCATACGTACGAAATCCATTTGCCTCTAAATTTAAGTGTGCGTCAACACACGATACTATCATTTGCTCTGGCTTAGCCAAACCTCACGGAAAAGGTGTACTGGAGACAGCAGATCAGCAAATTATTTACGAGGGCGATTGGCAAAACGGTAAGTAATCGGTTAACCAATCGAAAACATTTGTTAGAAAAGTCAACACCAGTGACTGCCATAACATCTTTCCTTGATGCTGAGTATATTTTTATTGTGGGATCTCGCCTTTGCGAGATCTCTTGGCGGAGATGCAATGTGTTCAGTTATTTTGAGACTCAACTTAGCTATGGGATTTTTGCATTGGTTTGCAATTACAATAACAAAATGCTACACTTTTAAGGCTACTATTATTATATTAGCATAAAGAATAATTCTAAGGGTAGTTCGGTCATCTTATTTTGGTTTGTGATAAGTAATCATATAGATCAAATCCCAACTTTTCATTTCTTTTTAACCCAAGTAAACTACCATTCAAGGATCCCACCAAAAGTTTTTTCTTAGGAAAATGGCTATTGGGTTAATGGGGAAGACAACCTAATACCTCAAGCTTTTAAGGAAATTTTAAACTTGTTTTATTTCCGACATCCCTGAACTCTCAGTTTGTTGTGATGAGGCCAGTAAAATCAACTCTTGGTTCAGGAGGTTAGAAAAGATCCCCTTATGCCAATGTCGAGAGAGTTATAATTTTTTAATCAATTCTTTTGTAATTTTAATCAAAATTTTTACTGTAGGTTGATCTTGTTTTTGTTTAGTACCCAGTTCAACTCAGTTTGTTGCACTGCAATAGTTTTGAACTTACAATTATTGAAAACTGCAACTGAATAATCTGGTTCAGTAATCTTCAGTAATCTTGTAGTACGTCCTGTTCACATTAGCATTATTTCATTTTGCATACTTCCTTGATTTACAAACGTATCACTACATGAGACACAATCGGTTGTAGTTAAAACCAGCGTATAAGAACCTAGGTTTTTTTCCAGCTTAGTCTAAACGGGTGCTTATATATAGAAATGGTGTTTACCACAATTTTAGCTAACTAGTTCTTAAATTATAGGTTCTTATATACTTTAGGTTTTAATTGAATCGTTGATGTCGTTGTTATTACACTTTTATCATTTAGGAAAGCGTTCAGGAACTGGCAGCGCACTCATCAGGGACAGTAGCAACTTTTCCACTGACACAAATGGTTTTTATACAGGCGAATGGGTTGATAACATGAGGTAACGTTAACAAAAGCACAATAAAAACGTACATGATCATGTTTTATATGAAGTAAAAGATTTCTTTGTTAATCGCCTTTAAAGTGCATATGAAGTGAAAAATTTTATTACTTCAGTGGATAGACCTTGCTAAATGAGGAAAAACGGTGAAAAAATTTTGCTAAAATCTTTCCTGGTTCTTGAGATATTTACGTTTAAAATTTTCATCTGATGACGTCTTGAGTGGTTCCGACAAATTTGCATTTTTTCAAAATCTGCTGCCAATCCGTAACATTTGGGTGTATTTTAGCTAAAGTTGGATTATTGATGTATCCGAGGCAGATGGATCATCCGTCCAAGTCTGGCTCAAACCCACCCAAATTTTACGAATTGGTAACCAGGAATGATTTTGGCAAAATGTTTTCATCATTATTCCTCGTTTAGCAAGATCTATCCACTGAATTAAAAAAAATTTTCACTTCATAGGCATTTTAAGCATGTAACGTCACAAGTGCATCAATTTGAGGCTTGGTGGTGAAATGCTGTTTGAGATCTGCCGAAGGTTTGGATCTATTGCAACTATTTTTCTTGTTCAACCATTCGTTATGCCGGTTCAATAGAATGTTTGTTACGCTGCACGTAGCCAAGCCTCGTTTTTGTGCAGGAAAACGCTATTGCGACGTCATCATGCAAAAGGTCTATTGCCAATTTCTAATTTACTGAATCCATAAAGGTCCGTTTAAACGGATGCAACATCGTCCAACATTGTTGGACACAACATGTTGGATAGTGTTGGGAGTACAAGTGTTCAGTGTGGTTAGTTTACACGAACACTGCGCCTTCTGGGATCACGATGTTCGCGGCCAGACCGGGTACCGGCAAATGTACACTAGTGCGCATGCTCGAGGGAAAATGTTGGCTGATGTTGGATAAAAAGTTTGACAGAAATCAAACTTCATCCAACATGTCTCAACATGGTGTTCAAACAGAGACAACTTGTTGTGCCCAACATTGTTGCGTGATGTTGTCCCAACATGTTGCATCCGTTTAAACGGGCCTTAACGAAAAAGGTTTGACGAAGTTGGAAGTGAACAGAAGAAAATTTTGTATACTTTGTTCACATCATCATGCATGGGATAGCAACCATTTCGTGTTCATACCCTTGCATTTAGCTACATATATATGACAAAATAAACATACTTTCGACAACAAGTTGACTCTTTATTTAAATTCTCTTAATTTCTCAACGAAGTTGGAAGTGAACAGAAGAAAATTTTGTATACTTTGTTCACATCATCATGCATGGGATAGCAACCATTTCGTGTTCATACCCACAAAATAAACATACTTTCGACAACAAGTTGACTCTTTATTTAAATTCTCTTAATTTCTCAACGAAGTTGGAAATTAAGAGAAGAAAAAATTGTATATACTTTGTTCACATCATCATGCATGGGATAGCAACCATTTCGCGTTCATACCCTTGCGATTAGCTACATGTGTATGACAAAATAAACATACTTTCAACAACAAGTTGACTCTTTATTTACATTCTCTTACTTTCTTGACGAAGTTGGAAATTAAGAGAAGAAAAATTGTATATACTTTAATTTGTTCACATCATCATGCATGGGGTAGCAACCATTTCACGTTCATACCCTTGCATTAAGCTTTATGTTTATGACAATATAAACATACGTTCGACAATAAGTTGGCTCTTTATGTGTATTTCAAATTATCAAATTGCAAAACACAATCAAAGATTGAAATATATAAGATTAGCTAAAAACTTACTTCTTCAGTTTGCTTCTTTATAATCAAATGTAATCAAATCGAACGAAAAACGACAATTTCAAAAATGACTCGAGCACATTTAATGTTTTAGGCAACAGAGTCCAGTTTTTGTGTCGAAAGCTTCGAAACTTTTACAATTTGACAACATGATAACATGGCGGTACCTTTTTAATTTTTTAAAACTTAATTTCCTAATATAACACTTATAATCTCGCACTAGTTATTCAAAGAAAGTTATACTACACGAAATATATCATATAAAATAGATTAGAGTTGCCTATAGCAACAACACAACCCTGATATGTGATAAACTCAACTTTTTATCGCTAATTGCACAGACAAATTGTGGATTTCAACAAAAGTAGGAATTTTTATGTGTGTTGGTTCCAAACAAAGTAGAAATGCGCATTTATTCAAATTCCAAACTCCGAAGGCAAAAAATTTCCGGATTCCGTATTCCTTAAAAGTAAGAGATTATAGTTGCTTGCTAGTCATCAAACATGTGACTTAGCAAAGTCTATTTTAGGCACGGCCGAGGTCACATGACCTTCCTATCTCGAGCAGAGTACGAAGGAGAATGGTTGTACGACAAGCTGCATGGTGTGGGTAGAATGATGTATCCTGACGGTGCAATTTTGAAGGGGGTCTGGTGCGAGAACAAGCCCGAAGGTTGTGGAGTGTTCACGTGGCCAGACGGTAACCGCGAGTATCGTGAGTACAGGAAAGGAGAACTAATACGCTCGGGTGAGTATTTGAACTCTTATCATTCATCAACTGTGACCTGCTAGCTATAGCCCAGTTGGTAAGCCAGCAGTCTGTACTGTGGGAGGCCTGGGTTCGATTTCCGGTGCATGCCCGCTCTTCTCTCAGGGTCCTAAAACAACTGAGGAGAAGGTGCTGCCTTTGCTCTAACATCTGTAAACGGTTAGACTTTCGCGTCTTCGGCGGATAAGGACGTTAAACAGTAGGTCTGTGGAGTCCTACAGTAATAGTTCTTACTAGAGCTGCCCCTGATCTTTCAGCAGCAACACTTGACACATGTTCACGTTTCAGGCTTTGTGGGCTTACGCGCGCGGGCAATCCCAATGATTCTTTGCGGGCTTACGCGCGCGGGCAATCCCAATGATTCTTTGCGGGCTTACACGCGCGGGCAATCCCAGTGATTCTTTGCGGGCTTACGCGCGCGGGCAATCCCAATGATTCTTTGCGGGCAATCCCCGAGGTCCTTTGCGTGCTGAACGCTTCAGAACCGAGATTTTTTATAGGATACGGAGACATTTTTTTTTTACTAATTCAATCTTACTCAATCTCCTTGGGGCACTAACTTTCACCTATTGTAACAAAACAAAGAAAAAACTAACTCAACTTACGTAAAGATAAAAAAATTGGAGTCACGCAACAGAGCCAGACTCCAGTACAAGTGGGACTGATAATAAAAGGATGAATACTGAAAGCATAGAGACCTATAAGTTTTACATTTATTTTCAAACTAACATTATTTGAGTTTAAATAATGTTTCAACTTAGAATTTATCTAATATAGCTATCTTTATTTGTATGTTGAAATCTTTATAACTGCATTTATGGTTATATAACCAAATGGTAGCAACAAGATTTAGAAGACGTAATGTCAAGAAAGAAGAAGTGTTATATTAAACGCAAACAGATTCTTAGTTGCTATAGTTGTAAATATTAACTAATGCAGAATAACGACTTGAAATAACTAAGAGAAACAAAATTGTAAATATTTGAAGGAAGGTTGTCCCAACTTCATTCGTTGTGATGCATGAACTAGATTAACCAACCTTTACACAAAAAAATGGGAGCGTTTTGAGAACATGTCAGGTTGGAATCCTTGGGAATTTCAAGAAGTCTTGTCTCAACCCCCAACTGCATCAGGCGTTAAAGAAAATAGGTGTATTTAAAAATGGAAGAGTATCCAGGTAAAATCATAGCTATAAGACGTTGAAAAACGATCTCTGGATGAAAATTTAAAAAATCAGGAGCTTTCGGCTATCATACCCTTTATCAACTGACATTTTATGAAGGCTCTAGTTCCTGATTTTACATTTTTGTCCAGAGATTGTTTTTATTTAAGCAATAAAACGCACCTTCCGTTTTATTGGCCTGTGACATAAACACGAGGGGGATATGTTGGGAGAGTTGATAAAAAACTTGAAAGTCACTCGCCGTCTTATTCGACCAACATTCCCGGGGCGTTTATGTCACAGGCCAAGACACGGCAGCAAACCGCGTCTTTTTCTCTTCAAGTTCTCCAGTTATTACCAGGCTCATTATCTTTTCTACTCAGATTTAGATTAAGGTTTTGTGTGTTTTTATTGTCTGACATGTTTCTAAGAAAAAAAAACTGTTTTTGCATGAGCAAAAAATAAGAAAAAATGGCAGCTGGCAGCAGATTCAGTGTTGTTTTGTGACGTCAAAAGCGTGTTCTTATGCCCTGATAAAGACATGGTGTTCGACCAATCAGCGCGCGAGATTCACGGAAGTTATTTTATAAATAGTTTTATTTTAAAGCTAAAAAGGTGTGTGTTGACAACTTTGTTTTTTAACTAGGTGTTAAACTCGGAAAAAGTTCAGCCGAACAAAGAGATACACTTCAGCTGGAGTCAGAGCTACGCCATTTAACTCGAAAACTAAGGAAAGCAGAACAAAACGCTAAACAAGAAATTAAACGTTTGCAAGAAGAGAAAGAGGAAGAAATAGGTCTCGTTAAGAGCCAGCATCGAGTTGATCAGAAAAAATTGGAGGAAAAGTTTGAAAATGAAAAAGAAGAATTGATTTCTCTACACGAGAAGGAAATCGAATCAACCGAAGAGAGCAAGAAAGTACTGCAAAAGCAACTGGATGAGGAGCGAGAGAAAAAACTGTGCCAGATTTGTTTTGACAAGCAACGTAATTGTATTCTTATGCCATGCATGCATTTTGTGTATTGTAAAGAGTGTGTAAACAAACACAGAGCTCAGAAAGGGGAGAGTGTAAAGTGTCCCACTTGTAATACTGTCATAACGGGACAAGTAGACTGTAAGCTAGATTTGTGACGTTTTAGTACACCAAGTACCATTCCTGAAAATTGTGGCATTTTGTTGCTGGGTACTACAAGTCCTGCTTGAAATGCTTTCATAACGGAAAAATTGAACTGTAGATTAACTTGTTTTTTATTATCATACAGAATACTTGGTTTTAACACTTTTATACTGTCCTAACAGGACATTGAAAACTGCGACATTTTGTTGCTAGCTACTACAAATTCTGCTCGAAATGCTGACAACGAGACAATTGAACTGTATATTAACTTGTGATTTTTTTATTATCTTACCAAGTACCTTGGTTTTAACACTTTTACACTGTCCTAACAGAATATTGAAAATTGTGGCATTTTATTGCTAGATATGCTACAAGCCCTGCTTGAAATGGTGACAACCGAACAATCGAACTGTAAATTAACTTGTGATTTTTTACTATCTTACTAAGTATCTGGTTTTAACACTTTTAGACTGTCCTAATGGGACATTGAAAATATTGAAATTTTGTTAGTAGCTACTACAAGTCCTGCTTGAAATGCTGACAACGGGACAATTGAAGAAGTAGATTAACCTGTAAGTTTTATCCGCATACTAATTACCAGGTTTTCACAAATTTATAGCGTCATAATTATACAGTTACGAATCTAATGAAATTAAACACCAATTTAATTTAACCTAAGCTTTGCTTTCAAAGGCTTTTGATGTCAAACACAGGCGCAACTTGCGCTATTCAATCTTACATTCTCAGGTGATAGTCACAACCATGAAAACAAACAAGGCCACGGATTGAACAGGGCTTCGTTGGACTTAGCAAGAGGCTTTTAGGTTTAAGATAATAACTCCAATATGTGCTATTGAGTGACTGTACCTAGTGATTCTATTTACTGGGACAAGTTTTAGTGAAGTTGGTGGACATAAATTAAGTGCCACTCACTGTTCTTGTGTAACTGAGCATAAACGACCTGTTGTCACCTCGACATCAGAGGAGACTACATCCTGCTAGTTATGCTGTCATTGCGGGACAATTGGCGGCGCAGTGGCCGAGCGGTTAGCGTGTTCGACTCGTATTCCTAGGATCGCGAGTTCGAGCCCTGGTCAGACCACTGTGTTGTGTCCTTGTACAAGACATTTTACCCGACTTTGTTCCAGTCGACTCAGCTGTGTAAGTGAGCACCAGTTCAGCTGGGAGCTAACCTGCGATAGATTAGTGTTCTGTCCAGGGGGAGTCAAAGACTCTCAGCCGCTAAACGCTACGGAAACCGGGCCGGCCTAATGGACCAGTAAGCTCGAGAAAGGGTTTAGCTTTTAACGTGACAATTAGACTGTAACCTAAAGTGTTAACAATTATAACACCACAGTTAGTGTGATGTGTGACGAGATGTTGTATTCACTGAAAAACTTGGAGTATGTAGACTTGCAAGAAGGCAGAAATTAAAAGTTGCCGGCGAAGACACTTGTGTCTGCTATAACTGGTTGGTGCTATAGTTGCATTTGCTAATGTACTAAGTTTGTCATTTCTTGTTGTATTTTAGACTGCAAAACAGTCCCTTCTTTCGCCGGGAGATCGTAAACACAAGCGCGGTCGTCAGATAGGAGACTGGGAAGA